>JAURVB010004854.1:0-14379 GCA_033002965.1 Piper betle
AGGCATTCAAATATCACTTTATTTTTTAGCAGAGGAAAATGGCCAAGACTGCTCAGATGTGCTTCCTCCTGGTTCTAGTGCTCATAGCAGGTTTTTCATTTTTCCTATTTTTCATTACATATTATGCACAAGCAAATCTTTTGCCCAGGTTTATGTTAATATTGGATGTTGATGATGTTTATCCCTTTTTTTTTAAGGTGTGTTCCTATGTGTTGAGTATATATTTGATGCATTTCATTAGTTAACATGATTCTATGACCTCATTTAAATTGGTCTTAAGTAATCAGCTGAAAAATGTACCGAGCCAAATTTCCTATAGTTTATATGTATCAAGTCTTCAGAATTAAGAAGATGAATATGAACGGTATTTGATGAGTCGACATGGTGAGCTTGGTGAATTGACATCAAATATTATTGTTGATGCAGGAATGGGAGGAACAGAAGTAGAGGGAGCCGCCAGGTGTCAATTGGTGCTGGACCCAAGCTCTTGTAACCTGTCAAAGTGCAGGCAGGATTGCCTCCAACAGAAGAATGGGAATGGGCAGTGTGTTGCTAATAGTAATTTTGAGTATCGGTGTGTCTGTACCTACAACTGCTAATCTTGGTTGCTCCGTTTAATATTTGGCGGAACATATTTGAGCACCATTTTCATGTTCTATTATTTAAGCAGTTAAATCCAAAACTTCAATGAAATAAAGCAGTCAACATAATAAATAAATTATTATTTTTGAGAGAGACATCGTTCGATTAGATTGAATTACGTTTTCAATTATCATCTTGTTACTTTCGTTTGTATGAAATATAGATTTCGAAGCCGACTTCTCTATATCATTCAATCTTTTCAATTAAGCTCCGTTTCTCATAAGAAACGGAGCTTTCGATATAGAAAAAAACAAAGCCCATTTGCATTCGGAGATGCCATTGGCTTCTTTTAGAAAAAAAAAAAATTTCTATCATTTTCTCTTGTGTTTGGTTAGAGAGAAATACTAATTTAGTAAGCACCATTTTTATTTTCTATTATTTTTTTGCATTTTATATAAAAAAATTATTTGTGAAGAGATTCTTCCCCGTAATTAATTTTTCTATCATTTTCTCTTGTGTTTGGTTAGAGAGAAATACTAATTTAGTAAGCACCATTTTTATTTTTTATTATTTTTTTGCATTTTATATAAAAAAATTATTTGTGAAGAGATTCTTCCCCGTAATTAAAAACTCTCACATTTTCTCTCACCCCTAATATGCAAAACGTTACATGTCCTTTCTCTCTCACAATCCAACCGTGTATACTGAGAAGGATGTTTACTCCAATTGTTGGGGCGAAAAACCAATTTGCATTCGCAGATCAATATGTTCATAGAAGTTATAATTAACACTATTATGTTCATTGATCTAGGTCTAAGAGTAGCATTAACTGTGTCAATGCTTGATTTCCTATCCTGCGAAATTGGTATATGCATATATTGTGTTGGTTACAGTTCCTCAACAAATATGCATGTTCATTGCAACTTTTATCTCCCTCCGGAACGAAGACTCGTACTAATACGACTTTTGTTGCCAACGGCCACACTGTCAATCACAACAATAACACACATTTTTAATCTGATCTAATTTATTCAATATTTCAAATAACTAAGTACAACAGATAATATGAAGAACTGGGCCGGTGCCGCTAGAAAGAACATGAGAGCACATCCAAAACACTTAATCGAAGAGATAACTCTGTTTTTACTTTCCTCACTCCACTGCTCTCCCTGATATTTCTCCCCTTTAGGTCTTTTTATCATAATCTCCCCTTAACAATGAAACTAGTAAGGTTCACACAACTATAAAAGCCCTTTACACAGATATGGAGGATGAGTTCCTCGGAAATATTTGTCTACTAAATACACCGACTAGAAAATTTTCCATATAGAAAGCTTCTCATATTAAGAGTTTAGCCCATACAGAAAATAAACCTACCTAAGATTATATATTTTCTCAATGTCGGCATGCATACAACAATAACCAGTTTCCCAATATACTTGAAGTACAACTTTCTTCACAATCCACTATTTGTATGTTAACTAGTGGAAAATTAGCCTTTTGTTACAGAAATTTTGTCACCAAATTTTTTGGAAACAAATTTATCACTATTCTGTTATCGAAATATAGTCACAAAAATATATGTAATGTAAACTACAAGGTAACTTGAGAAGCGAAGGCTCAAAAAGATTCATCTTCTCTCTAATCTTACTAAAAATCACAAAGAAAAAGAAATAGCACAAAACAAAAATAATACAAAGTAAAAGAAAATATTCTTGTATTCAATAATAATAGAATTCTGCCAATACCTTCCAATGCTTGTAGTTATAGAACAATACATAAGATCCTACTTGAACTAGGAAAAATCACTATAAAAAACAATTAAATATGATTCAAAAAAGAATTCAAATAAACATTAACTCTAACTTATAATAAGACTTAAATACTAGATCAACTAGAAACTCTTATAGTAAACACTTCTAACATAACTAGGAAATATAATAACTAATAAAAATTGGACGTTGTCTGTCATCAATATTCATTGGTTGAAAAGAACTTGTCGTCGAGTTCTTAAAGAAATCAATCTATAAAATCTTTTGAAAAAGGACCTTCACCATAATAAATGTTATTTGAATTATACAATGATGAGTTGAATTATGCATCACTAATCCCCACTTTTAGAAAAAAAAACTTGTCTTCGAGTTTGAAACTTCATATTTTGGCAAACAAAAAATTTGTATTTGAGATATAAAGTATCCATCCAATCACTCCAATAATGTTGAATCCAAACTCGACAAATCAGCTTTTGAATCAGAAGCTTCTAGTGATCATGAATAATATCTCGATAATATGAATCATCATAAGAGTTTTTAATCAACAAATTGGATTTCAATTGAAATATATATCTCCAAGCAATGAGAATGTAGTTTCTTCAACCACTTTTGTAACAAACAAATCAATAATTTTCTCTTTTGGATCTTCAACTGCAGTATCCGTACATTCAAGTATATCAACTTTAAGAGAAATTAGGTGAGAACAATCACCTAATACTCAAGTTCCAACATCTTCATCTTGAGAGGATATGTAGTCATTATATCTGATTTTGGAATCTTTTCAATAGGGGGCACGTTAGCAGGGAGAATTGATGGTGTCACTGTCTTGATGGAGTGCTTGTGGTGTCTGGCTAAAAAGACTTCAGTAGACATCATGGTAGAAGCAGGAGGGGGTGCATTCATTCTCTCCACTTGAGGTGTTTGACTAGCCAACCACATTGTATAAAATCTATCAAAACATTTGAAATATGGGACTCATGAGATTTCATCCGGGTCTCATAACTCTCTTAGTAACTATTAGCGTCCCACAGTGTTTGCAAATAAGATCTTCTATTGTTTGTGGAGGATTAGAAGTTTTCACTTGTTTCGGAGTCGTAATTGACAAAGGACACCAATAAATTATCATTTTTTGACTATCTTCCTTCCTTTTTTTATTTTATATTTTGCTGGCTCAGTCTAACCCAACCAATACAGCAAACACGAACAAAAGCAAAACAATACAGCAAATGAAGGGAAAGAAACACTTGGAACAAAATAGGGAGTGGCCTAGGTCCGGGTGACATGAAGTCGTCGTGCTGATGAAAAGGTATGGATGGGGACAATGATGGGGCATGTACAGCAAATAGGCAACGAGTTCAGAGCAAGGCGTGAAGTGAGGCAATGATGGTGGAGCTAGATCAAAGATCTTGTGTGTAACACCCCAAATTCGGTTCGCTATTGTAACACCCAAATTTTGGTTAACTTAAAAACTAAATCAGAAATGTTACGATCGAGTCAAGTCATGTTTAAAGATGTTCCTCAGTAAGACTTGATCGATACAATATACCGAAACAATATTCTTGGTGTCAAGAAAATGGAAGACACATTTAAATACACGTCAAAATACATTGAATATAAATAAAAGTAAGGAAGTAAATAAATGCGATGAGCTCAAGTGTGTGTAGTGTTTATCTATCCTTCAACCAAAGTCGACTCAAGATTGCAAGACCTACATATATTATATTTAAAATGTCAATAACGAATGTTACTGGTCCGAAAAATAACTAATACAAATATTCAAATGGGTATTCCATTACCTATGAAAACTTATGAAACTTCAAAATTGCCTTACACTGAGCAGTAACCAAACATACTTACGCAAGTGCTGGCTTGCATGCACGGCTTCTAATTATATTCATGCATACAATGCTTACTCCCTCACATCTTCCATAACACCCGCCATGATACTCGAGTAGCAAAAGGAACAGTTAAGTTAGCGCCACAAATTCTGAAAATATCCAGCAATACGAAGTACCCTCATACACCGCACAACTTCAGGGTTTGAAGGAGTACTAGTGTGGTCCATATATATCTCTGTACCATTCATTCTCTTATTCATGAAATCCATAAAAATGCATGTACTTATACAATAGGCTTAGGAAAAGGCTTGGATCATACATTTCTGGAGCTTTAGTTCAAAAACCAACATGGGATGTCATCCTTGTAGTTTTATTAAACGTGTAAAAAACACAGCGAAGTAGCCCGACATCAGTGGGATGCAAAAAAATGCCACCGATGTCGTCCAACGTATAAAATACGATTAAACTCGACACGCAAGGAGTCGAGTAGAGAGGGAGAGTCCTACGAACTTGTGGTCTAAGCTCCAAGTACATCATCACATCTCCAGTGAGCTAGGATTTGGTAACCTATATCGAATTCGTAACCTATATCGAAACTCACTGCTACGTAAAAAACTAACATCTCTATATGTGCTCGTGGTTTGTGCTCATATTATTAATACATCCTAATAAAGAAAATAATGCTAACAAACCTACAACGAAACATGTGGCACACAAATCAAAACATAATAGTAATAAATGATAAATAAATAAACATGCAAGAAAATGCACTCATAAATAATTAGATAAATTATAAATAAATAAATATGAACAATACTGTAATCATAAAATAATAATATAATTATATAATATAAATACACACGCAAACACGAGTAAATATCTTACATACTCATGTCAGAAAACACATAAATAATTAAATAATTAATAAATTATTAAATATTAATTCAATAAATAAATAAATAGTTAATATTCATTAATCATGAATAATAATAATATCATAGTTATATAATGTAAGAATGCATAATTAATTTCAAATAAATAATAACATACACCCAAATATACAAACAAATAAATAAATAAATAAATATACAATTTAATAAACATAATAAGACTAATATTAATAAGTAAATATAATATTAATAATAACAAATAATCATGTAAACGTTCATCAAAAAAGACACCGTGCAAGTGTGCATCGTCAGCGGCGATAGCAACCACGATGGAGGTCGGTGTCGATCCTAAACCGTAGATCTCAGCGAGGGGAAGCTGTTGGGATGGTCAGCTTTGCCGGAGGACACTCGCCAGCACCGGAAAACGACCTGAACGCTTGGCGGTGGTGGCAAAAATTGACAGTAAAAATGTCATCACAGGCGGCCACTGCGGCGGTGCCGGTGGCAATCGTGGGTAGGGATAGATAGTTGGCCGCGAGTTGATCATGGTCGTACCAATCTGGTGGCCAGAGGTGAGGCAGAAACTCGCCGGCGGCAAGTCAAAGTGGTGGCGGCGCTAAAGGGTGTAACTCTAAAAATCAATGGAAATGTTTGAAATATAAATGGGAGAAAACTAGCGTTGATGCGGATGGCTCAGATCTTGCCACGTGGCACGATTTGAACATCCGACAACTCATGGTCTAGTGGGAGTCACCTATGGGTATATGCAATATACATATGGACAGAAACCTTGGATTCAGATCACCCAAAGTAAAAAGTGACTCGAGTTCTAAAATTGTTGCTTAATTTTGGAGTCGAGGAGTTGAAAACTTAAAGAGAGATCATAATTAATTAGACTACTTTGATTTGTAAACACCCTCTTCGAATTCTTGTATCTCCACTTTTATATAAAGGGCTGGTCATTTGTTGTTGATTACATCTCAACTCTTGGTTTAGGAGTTTAGTAGAAAAAATAGTTGTAGTTTTGTAATCCTTTTCTCTTTCATAATGAAAACATTTTTTTTATATTGCTTTTTATTTTTATTATGGAGTAATTTTTTATTTCGTAGAGAAGAATAGAACTTAACATAATTTAAATGAATTCATTTCAACCTCTTATTCATTTATTCAATTTGATTGTTTGAGTTATCATGTTCTAAATGCTAAGAATTGTTTGAGTTATCATATTCTAAATGCTAAGAATAGTTTGATCGCTTATTTCTTAGATCATGAGGTTTAATTAAATTTCGGGAGAAATTAATTGGATTAGTCATTGATAATTCATCATATGACGAGTCTTTTGACTTGTTTGTTGATTGTAAGGCAAATTTCGGGAGATACAGAATACCGTATGCGATTGTAAGGCAAATCTTAATGCGTTATTTTGTTGATTACTCAATTATCACCACAAGGTAGAAATTGAGACAAAATAATAGAAACATGGAGCGAGAGCGATCATGTTATATAATTATCCTATATCAACAATCCGAGGGAATAAAAGATAGGAAAATTTGATGAAGATTAAATTGATGTTAAGGGAAATTCAACTCTAGAAGGAGTTTTATCATATTAACTTCACTTTTAATTTAAAGTTACTACTTAGATTTAGTTAACTCAGTTGTCTTTGTTTTATTTTTTTATTTTATTTTTTTTAATTAATTTAAGGAAATTCATCTCTCTATGGGACGATACTCGATTTTATTAGACGATACTCAATTTTATCATTATATTACTTGTTTCGACCATGTATACTTCCATGTCACTAAAATTATTCAAACAGATGCTAAACCCTGCAACAGCCTAAATCTACATAAATTTCTAGCTAACTAATAAAAAACTCATGTATACCTCGTGTATACACTGATAACTCATGCACAGTATCATAACTTAAACTAATAAATGCATGTCAAGCATACTTAACCTCCATAACATGCAAATTATTCTGAGTCGAGCTTGCTCGAATCAACTCGAGGCTCGTCCGAACTAGGCAAACTAAAAGCAGGTAAAACCTTTACCCGAAGTTGGGGTTTTATAGATATTAAACTGAACTAGAAATGTTATGGGAGACTAAAGCAACTCTTAAATTTGATTAAATTGGTCAACCTGAACTTATGTGGAATGGATCAACTCTAAGCGCTATAAGATGAAGCACACCAATATAAATGTATGAAATGCATAACCAATTAGGACACTACGTGGATGATATGACAACAAAAAATTTACACTCCAATTCATTAAATAGGATAAAAACTTATATAAATAATGTGACACCCCCAATCTGACTCGTTCGGATTGTCATGGGTCCCGATTAAGTCGGCTAACCCGAACCTAACCGAGTGGATCCACTCTCTACATCTCAAGATGGAAGATACTAATCGCTATGCATGAATGAATGTATGAAACCCTAACAAGCTACTACATGGATGACATGACAACCAGTTTACATACCAAAATAATTACAATAACATCGATAAAAATTCCTAAAATAAAACAAACAGAGCTTCCCCTAAAAATGCAATTAGGGTCCACCCTGTCAAATCAACATGTATAAATACGCAAACTCATATACATCCATTGCACTATAATTTTCACATAAACATTTAATTTTGCCACATCAAAATATTCTCGATGTTCTGGGTCTTGACCCATCTGCTCATTCTATTCACATTTTACCTTTATCATTCAATCTACACACTAATATATGTTTCGGATCATATTATCACTATCCATTCCTAATCACCAAAATCTTCATCAGATCATCTTTCATATCAGACAATTTCATAATAATATGACAAACAACCAAAATAGCCAGCGAGCATGTGTGTGCAAGGTAGGTCACTGCTCCTCCGTTAAGCTGACGTATCCAATATTTAATCTTCACCTACACATATATAATAGAAACATCAATATCAAGTGCTACTAATCCAAAAATATAACAACATAGCAAACTGGCAAATGTGAACTGACTCTCATTTTGAAGAAAACATTTATATACTTCTCGTGAACACTCCTAAGGGCATCTATTGAGGAGCCACCGGTTGCAAACCCGATAGCATCCCAAACTGACTGGTCTAATGCCTCTCTCGGCATTTTCTCATTTTCCTAGTCCTTTAGGACTACAAGTATATCATAAGCCCTCTTCTTTTCTCCATAATTCTCTTAGCCTTGAGCATGAAAGCCAATTATTCTTAGGCAGTTGCCTTTAGTACCCTATGAACCACATGTCCGGACATGCACTATACTAAATAGTACCGTAAACCTCCATGTTTCTCCGGGTGTGAGGAACTCAAAACGGGAGTTGTCATGATCCTTTGAGAATGAAACAACCCTCTCACTAATCCAGAACTCACTTTGATAAACACGTGCTCCCCCTCATGGTATGTGCGAGTCGGTTTTCCCATCTCTTGTCTCACATCTCTCGTCAATAAAACGTCGCCTAACCCATCTTGTAAGTAATAAAACAAACATACAATAGAATTGAACGTAAAATAGGGAACAAGTCCTAAACAGACCTGGCAACAACTCTGAACATGTTCACGCGCCTAGGTTACGTTGTGATAATACCTACACATCAAACTAAAAGCTAGCGCCCACTCATGATGCATTTAGACGTCCTATAGCATACACACATCAATCATATATCAATTCCAATCCTTATAAGATTTCCCTATGCTACATTGCATTAAATTACGACACTTACTTAGTTTACCTAATTAGTTCCTTAGCATTTGTTTTAATACAATTCAATCAAGCAATTCATATTTTTATTTACAATAAAATAGCTAACATATCAATTCATCAATCCTAGCATGTTGTGATAATAATTATCACCTTTAATTAATTAAGTCGAAGTTAATTACAATTGTCGAAGACTAGGGTTTCATCGCACGGCTTGAGACTAAAATTCGGGACCTAGTAGTGTCCGAAGTTTGATCGGGTTCGACTAAATGAATTCGGTGGAAGATCTGGTGAATTTCAGTGAATCTGGTTTTCTGTTGATTTTCAGCAGTTTTCCTGTAGTTTTTGGTGATTTTTCAATGGCTTCCTGACAGTTTTCTAACCCGGCAATTAGGGCTACGGATCGGCACCGACTCGGTGAGCATCACCGAATGGTGGTGACGTGAGGATGGAAACGGCACCAACGACTGTTGGCGGCAGTGACAAGTAGGCCAGGGTCAGTCGGTCATCTGATAAGCCCTGAGCCGACCTCAACGGTGGTGCTGGGTATGGGGGACATGATCTGGGGGTCAAAGGGGATGGTGTCTGCAGAAGCAGTGGCAGAGCGGTGCTGACGACAGCAAATCGAGGCCGAGAAGGGCTGCACGATCTTGCAGCATTAGGCGTTGTGGTGACAGGGCAGCGGCCAAGGGTGCTCAAGACAGCATTTGGTGGTAGTTTCATGAATAAAACTTGACTCGACTCTGCCATGAGTCAAAAATAATAACTAACTCCTAATAAATCCTTAATAAATCCAACAAAATATAATACACTCCATAACATTACAATGACATTTTCTATAACTAATAACCCACCCAAACTACTCAATAATGGGTTCTACTAGGTTATTCCATCTAAAAATAATTATATGATCAAATACATAAAAAAGATATACTGCATACTATTATATACTCTGATAACTCATTTCTTATCATCCTTCTGATGTTATTATCATACACTTTCATACATATGACCCTCGTGGTTCAAAACACACGACCAGCCTCGGCTCAGTACGCATGTTCTGAAATTAACTTGACTGAAAATAACAGTGTAATAAAGGAACCACCATGTTCATCATTATATCATAAAAAATATTAAAATATCAAGATATATCATCACAATATGCAACACAACAATTTCTATATTATAATCTCTCAATAGGAAGTTTACTAATTTCCCATTAGCATGACTAGAAGTTTACTAATTCCATTCACCACAATGTCATTATCTTTGACAGTGATTTGACTCAAAGTGAAAATAGGCAGGCCAAATCGTTTGTTTGAAATTGATTAATACAAGTTGAAACTCTATAAATCCACAACCTATTAAACTCTTATCAACTAAGTACTAGATTTAAGACTAATTTTGGGTGATATTAAAACCAAGACATTTAGCATTGGCCACCCTAGCTCAGGTAGCCAGAGCCAAACTGAATTGCTCTTAGCCTTGAGGCATCCAAATCATGGTGTCATAAGGCCAAGGAAGATGGATTCAATCGCCGTAACGTTGGGCCCTTTGGGTTTAAAAAATTGACCTACAATAAGTACTATGAGCCTCTTTTAATCTAAAAGCTAGCTGCCTATATACAAATCACAAATTTGTTTTGCGACTGATATAAGACTAACTCAAAAATCACTACTTTACACGACGGGCAAAAGACAACACCGAAAACACCATCATCTGTCTAACAATCTCTTCTTAAACCATCGGGCAGAACCTACGAAGAAGAATTTTACAATTGGTGTAGGTAAACACCAAAGCTAAAAATAGCTTTGATAACACTATTTAGCTCCAAAAGGGGCTTGCAATAGGTATCATTAATCTATCTTAATCCAAAAGCTAGCTTTGGGATTAAGACTTTCTCATTAGACTATATATATAACAGAATAATTCATAGGACCAATGTGAGACTAACCAAACATTGATAACATATAATTGGCTGTCTAGACTTATGAACTAGTTGCCCAAGGCCAAGAAGGGTGGTCTAGCTGTTAGGCGGCTGAGAAGGGCGAGGGTTCTCTTGGCTAGAATTGGCCATCCCTTGGCATAGGATGTCCCTATATCCTCGTTGTAGCCACAACCAATTGGTTGCGTTCGTTGTGACCATGACCAATTAGTTATGTCCACCATGCTTCTGTCTACCACATGTGGTTGGGCAAGTCTGACTTGACACATTCTTTTATTATAAGGGTCTATTTAGTTGGCATAAAAATTGTGTAATTAACATGAAAATATTAAAATAGACAATCTTAATAAAAGTATATATATTTAATAAATTATATATATATAGTAATATTAATTAAAATATTTAATTTGTATCTAAATTAATTATAGTTATGCATAGCACGAGCATAAAATAATCATTATTAGTTCAAAGTGGGTCACTCAAGTGCTCTCTGATATACAAGTCATTTATTTCCTCCTTTTTATCTTAAGATAAGAAAAAATGAGGGGAGTGGGGGTGGGGGAGATTTTCTATATAGGAGAGAATAGATAACCCACTTCATGATAATCCTGATTAATTTGAATACAAAATAAAATAATTATATTGTACTAATTTTTTGAAATATATTACACATAATATTTTTAGTAAGGTTGAGCTAAAAGAATTATATAATAAACTCCGCCCTAACTCAAGTAATTTTTTCAGCAATGTGCCTGGCAAAAACAATTTGGATGGGTTACCTATGGACCCTTTGAAAATCATCGGATGTGAATGTTTCTCCACATGTGACTCATGACTTACATTAAATGAGGAAAGTAGTTCATAATATAAATTTTATAAGTTTATAAGTTTTGTTCTTTAAGGACCTCATAGAGATCTAAACATCATTTATCAATTCAAAAATTCCCCCTTTATGTTTATTATGCCTGATTTTTCATCCACTAAGCAATTTTAAAAAATATTTTCCCCCAAGCAGCGTTGCACAAAATAGTAACTTGTAAAAAATTATTTTAATAACTATCATTTTGACCTTTGTAACGTTTGTTTAAGATGTTATTACTTTCCTATTGATGTAAGTGGTGATAAATTGACTATATGTTGATGTTTTTTGAGAGCTACTCTCTTAACTTCAGTCACTCACCATATAGGAAGAAATAAAAGCAAGAGTTACCTCTGATTAGTACTCTTAGGAAGTTGATTGGCCATGTGTCTAGGTACATAGCCGAAAAATTGGAATACTTTGTGGACTTCCAAAAATCTATTTCATGTAGCTGGGCAAGTAAACTTTCAGTAGTGGGTAAATTGAGGTCGGTTAATTCGATTCTGAACTCCCTGAACCCAAGTAAAGGAATTCCATTTAATCACCCAATTTAACAACTAAAAACAAACCAAATTGAGCAAAATATTTCAGTTAACTTGGTTTGGTAAGTGAATGACTGAACACCATTATAAGTAATGAAAAAATGGATTAGTTGAATTGTTTAATATAAATTATATCACTATTTTAATGAACATAATAATTTAATAATTAATTTTAAACGTACATAACATATTAAACAATTAAAAATTCATCATAAAACGTTATAATTTTATGATAATTTAATATTAAATATTGATTTTCAAATATTCTTAAAAAGTTAAGGTATTTCCATTATTGTTGTTTGGTTCAGTTCAAACCGAAATGTCAATACATATTTCAGTTTATCTTTAGCCCTACTAAAATTGAACTGAATTAGTTCAGAAACAAACAAATTGATGATTATTATCACGGGAAAATATCTTTTGACAATGAAGCTTAACTTATATCTATAACATGGCATAAAGATGAATACTAGAATCCTATTTCTTTTACGTATTGAAATAGAGTATGGACCACAAATTAAAATGTCTAAGAGAGCTCCAATGAAAATTCTTCGGAATATCAAAATATTTAAAAACCATTAATTACCCGAAAACAAGAATCATATTTACAATGAATTGATTGCCTAGAATGCATTATCAATGTCAAAAATATAAGTGAAGGTCATACGAGACTAGAGGCAAATTGAAGTAAAGAAATTTGTACCGGTCAAAGTATGGAATTAGTACCGTGTGTCAATCGTAATTGACCGAGTTTATAGGCATGTAGAAATCAGACAAGACTGAAAGAAGGTCTTGAATATCTTCTCCTGAGTTTATTGATAGAACTTTTCTATTCAGGTAAGGTGACGTCAACAAATGATAACTTGCATCCATGCCATCCATCATTGTATGTGAAACACCAAACTAAGAGAAATCATAAATGTAAATCTTATCTTCAAATGATCCTTCCAACAACATGGGTGCACCGTGATCCAAATTCTAAAGCCCCATGAGGTTAAATAAAAGTGAGTGTTGAATCTATGTCTCCTTGCTTGTTAGAAATAGACATGAGAAATTGAAGAACCTTTTCATTTCTCTGACACTTCTGAGCACTAAAAGGAAAATGAATAGAAGCATATGTCCTCACAAACAAGAAATGTAGTGTTCGGATACATTCTGGTCACCAACCAATTTCCTCAGTGAATGATAAATTGGCATGCATGAAACATATCATTTACATATTCCTTTCCTATATACAACCTTGAAGATCTGATGGCATCAAAGAAGATGATGGAATCCTAGAAGATGAGTTAGACTCTAGCAACATGTAAGTGGGTTTCCACGGCTCCCAGAGTAAAGATATCCAAGAAAGAGGTCACCCATAATTTGGAATTTCTAGATTTGTGCTCAAGAGAAGAAAATTTACTCAAAATTGTTACACTATAGAGAGTAGCAAAATACTGAATTGCAAAGTAAAAATAAAAATAAACATAAAAATGACGATAATTTCTTCACCACAGTAAAAAATAATACATACGAAGCTATTACATTTGCTCGTCTGTAACACAAATTGAAAAGCTTGGAATTAGTTGAAATAAATGATCACACATCAGAGCACTCAAGCACTGATGGTGGAAAATAAAACGATAACTTCTTCATTTTTTAAATCAAATTAATATACATATGAAGCTACTAACAATTTTCATCAGTAACACAAACGAAAAAGCATGCAATCAGTTGAAATTGAAGATCACTACTGATCTTGCAAAGTAAAAAAAGATGCCAGCATCTTGAGCATAATCAAATTAATACACATATGAAACGACTACAATTTTTCGTCGGTAACACAAAGAAAAAAGTTTGCACTCAGTTGAAAGGTCACACTACAGAGCACCCAAGAACAAATTTTTCCAATGAAAATAGCTAACATCTTATCCTAGACAATCAAACAAATTAATATGAACCTATTACAATTCATCAGCAGCAGCACAAACTAAAACACCTAATCCACTTTTACATAGATCATACAGTTTTCCCCTATAAACAGCAGAAATTCAATAAGTCAAACAGTACAGAACAGGACATACCACTGAACCAAAAGAAGAATCTCACCTTGGGTAGCCTGAGCAATCAAACTACCACTCATGAAATTCCAACAATCTGTATCAGCATCACAAAGCGGATATTACATCCAAATCATCTAGTTCCTCATATAATATAAATTCATTGAAGTTTCTTTATATATATATATATAT
>JAURVB010004855.1:0-72846 GCA_033002965.1 Piper betle
AATAACAATCAATACTGCATACCTTCATATACTTGATAACCCATTTTTCATCATCTTTTAGGCGTTATCATCGTACATTTGAGCATACACGACCCTCATCGCTCATAACTCACGGCTGGCCTCAACTCAGCTCTTGGTCCATGAAGCTGACTCGATTCAAACCGACAGTTGAACCGACTGGTTCACTCCCGTATAACTCTGGCTCGAGTCACGGGTTTTACATCTATGGTCGGTTCGAGTGAGCTCGAGGCAGACCAATTTTCAAAACATTATTATGGGCCCAGATGGCCGTATGAGCACGTTGTGGTAGCTGAATATGTCTGATATGTAGAAGATAGCTTTAGTTAGGCTACAGAAGAGCATAAGTTATCAGTGGATATGCAAGGTATATTGTAACACCCCGTTTCGGCTCACCCGTAAACCGACCCGGAAATGTCATCGGTGACCGAACCGTTCGCTAATCTACTAGATTCAGTTAAGCCGACCCGGATCTACTCTCGGCGTCTCAACATGGAGATGCAAAATGTGAAATGCATGAATGGGAACAATTGGGTTCTAATGCAGTCCTACATGCATACTATGATGTACAAGCAAAAACAAGACAAAACAATAAATGAGAAACCAAAAGAAAATATATGCTATTACGGAAAAACGGACAGAGTTTCCCCTAAAAGTTTAATAGGGGCCAACCTATCCACAACAAGGGTATATAAATATTTTATGAAAATACGATAACACATACCAATCTACATTGACATTAAATCATTATCTCATTCGTTTTTACCTAAGCCGAGTCTGAACTCCAAGGCTCCCTACACATTCATATTTATCAGTTCGTTTCATAACAAGTAATTCATTCAAGCAAACACATCAAAATTATCATTTACATAACAATAACACACCATCATTATACATACGTTACACGCGGCAGGTACATGTGTGCGTGGTTCCGTGCTGCTCCTCCGCAGTCCCGACAACTTTCATCGCTCGCATTCCTCACCTACATATATATGAAAAACCGTCAGTAACGAGTGTTACCGGCCCGGAAAATAACTAATATCAATCTGGCACAGGAGAGCAAACTCTCCTGTTGAATCAAAACCATATACTTCCTCAAGAACTCTCATCAGGGCACATACGGGAGCTGTCGCCGTCGGGCCGTCGCCCTCGGGTCGATAGCGTTCCCCTTTCTTTCTCATTCTCATACCTTGGCCATTCTCTATCGCTACTCGCATCAAATTTCATTCCTTACCGCCCTCTGCACCTTCTATATTACTCTTGGCCTTGAGCACAAAGGCTGAGCACTCTCAGGCAGTCGCCTTTAGTAACCTTTGAACCACAAGTCTAGACATGTGCTGCATTGCAGTACCCGTAAACCTCCACACTTCTCCGGGTTTGAGGAACTCAAAGGTGGACTTGTCCGGATCCTTCGGGAACGAAGTGGGTTCTCCCCAGCTCCAGAGCCCAGCTCTTCCGAGCACACGCCCTATCTAAAGACGTGGCCACAAGTAACCCTCATCCCATCTCTCACCGAAAACACGAAAACTATACATATATAGGCCTGGGTAAGGATTTATACAATAGGCCCGAAGGCAACTTGAGCTGGATCTGAAGTTCGAAAACAAACTCGAGGGATCTCATCCTCGAGGGTTATTAATCCGAAAAAGAACCGTTGGCTAAATGGCCCGAGTTAAGTGGGATCCGATAAAATGCCACTTAACTCGTCCTGCACATGATAAATCAAATACACAATAGAGTAGCATAAAAGCAGAGAACGAGTCCTAAACGGACCTGGTAGAAGCTCCAAACGGGTCCACGCACCTAGGCGGCGAGCTCCTACACCGTACCTACACAATCAGGCTAAAAACTAACGCCCGCATGATGAATCACACATCCTATAGCATGCACACACAATCAACACAATCACGCATCAACCATCACACATCAACCTATATCAATTCTAGCAAGTCTACTTAGGCTAGTTTGCATTAGATCATGATCATTACCTAGTTACCCTAATTAGTTTCTTAGTCTCCATTTTTAACACCACTCAATCAAACAAATTTCATATTTTATCCTTAATCAAATCTACATTTATATATATTATTATAACACACAATTCACCAATCCTAGCATGCAATTCTAATAATCAATACTTTTAAATAATTAAGTTAAAATAAATTATACCTCGCATCGTCGAAAATCGGCGACGGCTAGGATTTCCGTTTCGTGGCTCAAAACTCGAATTCGGCACCTAGCGGCGTCCGAAGTCCGATCAGATTGGACCGGGTGCATTCGGCGGATGATCCGGCGAATTTCCCACGAATCCAATTTTCCGGCGGTTCCGACTGTTTACCGGCGAGTGTCGGCGGTTTTCCGGCAGATTACGGCGGTTTTCCGGCGATGATTCGGGACGGGGCAATAAGGGGTCTATTGGCACCAGCTCGACGAGCTTGGTCCGATGGTGGTGTCAAACAAAGCAGCCGGCGCAGCGATGGCCATCGGCGGCGGCGTCGAAAATGGGTGGCGGCGGTGGCATGCTCCTATCGGGGCTGCGGCCGGCCTCGATGGCGTTTGGGATGGTGGGGGAAACGTCGGCGACAGCGAGGGGGTGGTTGTCGGGGTCACAGCGGCGGTGGTGTGGCCCGGACGGCGGTGAATCGACGAGGGAGGGCGTCGCAGCTTGTGGGGCGATTCCGGCGTCGTGGCGGCGAGACGGTGGCCGGGGTGGGTCGTGGCAGCACGATGACTGCACGGCGGGGTGGGGCGCCGTTGATCGGTGGCAGCACGACGTCGACAGTGGCGGCGACGGCGACGAGCACAATGGCGGCGGTAGGGTTTTGGGAGGGGAAAGTGTCGGGGGAAGATGAAGGGGCGTGCGATGGCATTTTTGTAAATTAAACTTGATTCGACTCTGACTCGAGTAAATAATAATAACTATCTCCTAATAAATCCTTAAAAAAATCCAAAAAAATTGGGAAAAATCCCGTAAAATCAAACGAACACAGCAACATCCAAATGATATGTTCTATAACTAATAACCCACCCGAATATAATCCAACACATCCTAATGCGTTATTCAGCCTAAAACTATTCTACGATCAAATAAAAATAACAATCAATACTGTATACCTCCATATACTTGATAACCCATTTTTCATCATCTTTTAGACGTTATCATCATACACTTGAGCATACATGACCCTCATCGCTCATAACTCACGGCTGGCCTCGACTCAGCACGCGGTTTATGAAACTGACTCGACTCGAACCGACGGTTGAACCAACTGGTTCACTCCCGTAAAACTCTGACTCGAGTCACGGGTTTTACATATATAGATGATTTTTATTGGTTAGTCAGGGTTTTAGGCCTAGATCTAGACCGTTGTGGCGTATAGTATCCGTTTGGGATTTTCAAATTATCACATTTGCATGCATCATAGGGATTTCGGATCACTAGATTGTGTCCCTATAGACCCAGCTTAATTAAGTCGTAGTTTTTCGCCTAATGGAGTTCATGGCTCGAAACCCATTTAACCTTCTTGCCTTTATTCCCGCCTATAGAGTCACTTTTAGGCCTCGAATCAATTTTGAATTTAGTTGGTCTTGTTCCAAGTTTTCCATCTATATATATATATATATATATATTGCATATACCCATAAGTGGGCCCCACTTGGCCACGAGTTGTTGGACTATTAGATCATGCCAAGTGGCAAGATCATAGCCATCCATGTCAGCCCTAGCTTCATCCAGTTATTTTTTAGAGATTTCCCTTGATTTTTGGATGATTTCCACCCTACCACCGCCGCCTCTTTGGCTCACTGCAGGAGAGCCCCTAGCCTTTCCCTTGGCCACCAGTGCCAAGGCGACGATGTTTTTACACCCGGTTTCTACCACAGCTGCCGCCATTCAAGCCATTTTCCGGCACCGGCGAGCCACCTCCGACCAATTTGACCACCACCCACACAACTTCTCTTCGTCAAGATTTTTATTTTGAAACCACCCATGACCACCGTTGTGGCCGCAATCGCCGTCGACAATGCCACCGCACCCGACGGCAATTTTGCTCCCTTTCCGGCCGACCCTGATTGCCACCACCATCATCTTCTTTGTCACCAGGGCTGTCGAACCCGACCCAATGCGACCCCTACCGCACCACTATCAGCATTTTTCAGCGAGGGGCACTGCCCACCCCATCAGACCCAATTACATGCATTTGTGTCCACCAGCCCACGTGCACATCCACTAGTTCAAGTCCTGTTCACCTGTTCGTGTCTGCCTCCTTGCCTGTGTCCGTGTCTGCGTTCAACAATCCAGTCCAACCCAGTCGACCTAGACTACCAATTTATTTGACCTAGACTGAGTTAACTCAGCCGACTTGGTTCAATTTAGTAAGTTAACATGGTTCAACTCATTTTTAGCCATTTTTTGATTGTTTTTGGTAATTCAACAACCCTTGCATTAATTTAGATGTATATTCACATTATTCAGTATATTTTCATGTTATGAGTATTTTTATTTATTTATTTATTCATTATTATTTATTTCCTTTTATTTATATGTTTGAATTATTTGGTATTATTATTGATATATTTACTTATTAATATTAATCTTATTCATGTTTACTAAATTTTATTTATTTATTTATCTATGTGTTTGTACATGTATGTTATTATTTATTTGTATTAATTATGTATTACGTATTAGATAACTACGATATTATTATTATTCATTATTAATTAATATTAACTATTTGTTTATTTATTTATTTATCAAATTATTATGTAATTAATTATTTATTTATTTATATGTTGACTAACACGAGTATATATGATATTTACTCGTGTTTAGCCATGAGAGTCGGTTTCGATGTAGGTTGAAGAGACCAAGCTTGCCGTAAATGAGACGTCACATTTGGAGCTTGGACCACAGGTTTGGTAGGACTTTTCTCTCCTTTTATCGTTATAGTCTATTGCTGATTTGATTTCTAGATCGCAGGACGTGTTAAGTAGTTATTTTATTGGACCCCACTTAACACAGGTTATTTAGACTTATTTTACTTGTATGATTAATAACCCTAGAGGATGAGATCCCTCGAGTCCGATTATGAAAATAAGATCCACCACAAGTTGCCTTCAGGCCTATTATATAAATCTCTTCCCAGACATATATATTATTTGTGTTTGAATTATTTTGAAATGTGACTTCGGTTGTCATATCGTACATATAGGACCAACTTAGGTCTTGAGCATTCCATTCATACATTGTGTGATTGTTGTTCCGTCTTACTATGCCGAGGGCAGATCCCTTCCACTAGGGTTGGATTGTCTAATTTAATTGAGTTAAGGATGGTTCAGTCCCCAACAACATTTCCAAATTGTTTGGAGAGTGGACCGGATTGGGGTGTTACATGGCTCCTCAATACTTGCCCGTTTGGAGAATTTAGTGGAAGTATATGATGGATTTCTTTTACATGAGAGTCATCTCTCATTTGCTAGTTTGATATTTAATTATTTTAGGACACGAGACAATTTTTACTGATATTTTTCAATTAATTATGTAGGTGAGGTATAGGAGTATGATATGTCGGCTTTAACAAAGGAGCAGTGACTACTTACTGTGCACACACAAACTTGGCACAATATGTTTGGATTGTTGTGTCTTGGTTATGATGTATCAATTCATAATATGATGTTTTATGATGAAATGACAATATTATTTTGAGATTGATATAGCAACTGAGGATGACATGACAGATGGATAGATTAGACACACAGATGGGTCAAAACCTAGTTGTGGGCTGACAGATGTCTCCTAAAAATGATTGGCCAATGCTAGGGCTGATATGGCCAAACCTAATCTTGCCACGTGGCACAATTTGAATGCCGGACAACTTGTGGGCCTAGAATGGTCTACCTATAGTATAAACAATATATATATATATATATATATATATATATATATTGTTTATACTTATATGATTGAAAAACTTGGATCGACGCCGACAAAATTCAAAACTAACTCTAAACCTAATAGTGACTCTGTGGACGAAAATTGAGGCAAGAAAACTAAATAGACCTTAAAACCTTAAATTCAATCACACAAAGTGCTAAGACTTAAAGCAAATTGGGCCCACAGGGGTAATCCGATAATTTGAAATCCCCATAATGCATGTAAATGGGATACCTTGAGAAGTCCAAACGAATACTAAATACTGCAATGGCATAAATTTTGCCCTTAAACCCTATGCTAACACAACCACAAACTTGTATACTTCAAATATACATAAATAACTCATGCTCTGCTGCAGCATAATTAAAGCTATTATCTGTATACCGGCATACTCGGCCTACATAATATGTTCATACGACCATATGGGCTCTATACTCATGGTCTGAAAGTTGAAGTAACTCAAGACTGGCCCGAACCAGACAAGGCAATAAGTGGGTAAAACCTTAATTAAAGCCGAGGTTTTAAAGGTAAACCTAATTCGACTCAATTAAACCATATATAATGTCCAGTATCGTATTTAAAACTTTAGAAGAAAATATGAGATTTCACTTGAGTTTGTAAAATTGTATCTGACTAAGGGACAGTGTCTGTTACAAAGTGCTTTTGAGTTGTTGTTCGGGGGATTTTGTCCTTTTTTGTTTACATTAAGGTTGAATGGGGACCAAGGTGCTTTTGCCGCACAAATAAATCATACAAGATAAATAAATAATAATAATAATAATAATAAAGTCGCAACCGAAAAGATACAAGAAATGTTTTGTATTCGTGAGGCCCAAATTGAATCCACAAGGACATACACGACGACTTTGTAACTACAAATTCATGTTGTCACAATTTATACTAATGGTAAATTTTTTGTCGCCTTTAAATTAGTTTACCTTTGATCACTTTAACTCAAAAGCCCTACTTCGTCCTCTTCTAGGCTTCAAAAATTGAAAATAACTCTATCAATGCGTCGTGAATATCAAAAAATGGTAGGATGCTAAGTTTTGTATTGATTTGTGGTAAGAAAGGCCGTCCAAAAGTTAATTTTACTTTAGTGGCGCACGAAAATCCTGGAAAATTATGGATGCGCCGGAGTAAGGAGGCACACGGTGTGCCCAGTTCACTTGGGCACAGTTTGCGGGATGAGCGAAATCGGCCATGGGAGAGGCAGTTGGCAAACAGAGCCACTGATCAACGGACCAATTTAGGAGCACAGTTCAATGCCGGGTATAGGGTCCCGGTGGTGGCTGTTTAGGCAATAGTGATGGCCGGCGACTGCCCAGATTGAAAGTCAGCCGCAGTGGTCCGGCGGCCAGAAGCGGTGCCAACAATCTTATTGCGCTTATCAAAATATTAAATAAACTAATCACAAAGTAATACTTCTTTTAACACAGGACAACCAAGTGATAGAAAGAGGCCTAGACATTATTATTATTATTATATTTACATTAATTAATAACAATAAGTTATTCCTTACTGCTCACTTATGTTCAACCTTAGACCAAAAACCATTTCCCACTAAACAACAGAGAAATACATCAAACTCACTAGTGTATCTGATCTATTATATATAGACATTTTATGCAGCAAATTCTCCAACCTTCTTGACATATTTTGGATGAGAGTTGAGTACAAGTTCCATCAGATCACCTTCTTCCGTGCTATACCGTTGGATGTAGATCTGCTAAAGAAAATGCTTCATCTGCCACAAAAAAAAGCAGAGGTAAAAAGTTATGAGCGGAACACATAGAAGAACGAGAAGAACTACTTTTTTGTCAAATTGCAGCGGCAGAAAAGGATGGTGTCTCAAGAACCCGAAAAATAGAATATGGACAGATTTACAGTTCCCGACAACCTGTCAAATCTAACACCCAAACATGTTTTCCCCGGCCTTCCACCCATGTGGCCTTGGTCTCATAAGCCCACACCCCGTTCAGAGACCATAAACCCTCAAAATTTTCAGATCTGAAGTCATCCTAGTTCAGAGACAGAGATGCAAGAACCCAACTAGTAAAGCACCCAACTAACTACTTACGGCAGAATAGCCAAAGTCAGTTTTCGGGGGCAAATAGGCTACAATAATACATGTGGGAAATGGAAGAACTAGCACATACACAAGCTGTACAAGGCAACATACGACAATGAAACTAAATGAATAAATCAAACAGTAACTAGGAGCTAAATTACGTGAAATTACAACATCAACAAGATTATTAAACAAGCAACTAACATGAAACGAGCAAAACCAATATCAGAATTTCCATTTTCTTCCCAACATACTCTGAATTTACATTTCTTTCCCACATTCTTCTCCTTCCCTATCCACATTATCCCCTGGTTACGGTCAAGAAAAGGGATTCTTTTATGCCATTCTACAATCTGAACTTAAATTATAAAAATCAAAATCAAGCCAGACAACTTTTTATCAATGTTCTTTTCGATCTACTTCCTCTCCCTTCTCTTGGAAGTTACAACATTGGCATCCAAATCCTTTCACATATAATTATAAATTATTATGATTAGTTTGCTTTCTTGTTGTAAATCACAACCGCATACTAGTAACTCATATATTACACTAATACATTACACTAGTACACTAAATTAACTTCAAAAACAAGAGGCAACAGAAAAAATGGAGGACCATGCATGGAAGAAAGAAGCATATACCCTGCATTTGTATATATACGTGTTCTTCTTCTTCTTCTTGGCCATGGATGTCACAAGGGCAAGCTCTTGGAGGTCGCGATGGCGGTGAGCGACTTGAAGTGGTCGGAGGGGGACAAGTCTTCGGGCAAGTTGGCCCTCTTCACGATCCTTCTCATGTTGCTCTGCAAGCTCTGCTGCACCAGCTCCCTCACCGCCCTTCTCTCCTCGCTCATCTCCATCAACACCTCCTCCGCCGCCTTGGCTGCCGGCGACGCCATCAGTGGAGCAGACACGGCCGGCCCCTGTTGCCCGGCGCACGCCTGCTTTCCCTTGTCCGCCGTCAGGCACTCCAGAATCCGGGACGCCCGCTTCTGGGCTAGCGTGGATCCGAGCAGGGTGAGCTCAAGCGCGGCGGAGACGACGCCGGCGTCGACCATCGCCGGCCGATCCCACCAGGCCCTGTGCGCCAGCACCATGAGCACGTATGACGCCTTCTCCTGGCATGCCGGGGAGTCGGACCAGCCGAGCACGTCGACGAGTATCGCGAGCGCCTCCGGGTGGGCGCCAGCGACGGCCCGGCGGCCCTCCGGCATGGCGACGACGTTGGTGAGGACGGCCAGGGCGCGCTCGCTGACCTCCATGTCGCCGATGGATGCGACGAGGAAGCGGACGAGGTCGGCGTCGACGATGATGGGGATATTGGATGGGGTGATGGAGAGGTTGAAGACGGCTCGGAGCGCGTCCTGCTTGGCCTGCGGTGTGTCGGCGTCTCGTAGAATGCCGGCGAGGACCGGTATCGCACCGGAGGAGCCGATGACGGGCTTGTTGGCGTCCAGAGCGCTCAGTCCCAGGAAGTTCGCCGCGACGGCTTCGAATATGGCCACCGGAGGCTTGTCGCCGCCGGAGCCGGTGGGCTCCATCATCTTGAGCATTTTGTGGACTGCCCCGGCCTTGACAATGGCGGCTTTGTTCCTGCCCAAAACAATTGAGTTGGAGATTTGAGTCCATGCACAATTGCATGGAATGATTGGAAGTTGAAAAAATGCATTCCCTTCCATCTGATAAACAGAGCAGGATGATCTTGCCCAAAATGTTGCTTTGAGCATGTTATATCTCATGGGTTTTCCTCTTTTAAAAATGGAGGTTTGGGGTCCATGAAAAATTACATGGAATGCTTAGCGCAAATTTGGTTTTCACAGCAGCTTGCAAAAAAAAGAGCATCTTTTTACCAGTCATAAATCAAAAAAAATGGGAAGTGAAAAATGCATTCCAATTTCTCATCAACTAAATATATTAGATAGATCTTAGCCAAGTAAAGAAAATTTTGGGGAGCATTTGAAGATGAAGGAGATAACATCCAGAGCATAGGTCAGATCAAAAAAGAACAGAGGAAGAGATAGAAAAGTGGCGGTACTACTTCTACATATATAGTACATACGATTTGAGAAGCTTCTTACATGTCATTGCCGATCCCCAAGTTGAGAAGAGCATAGAGGACATGGATTTGGAAGTCAACCTCCACCAACAAGCTGTCCATGTCGAGCATGCCGACCAAGGTAGGGATGGCGCCGAGCATGGCCAGCGTCTCCCGCGCGTCGGCGTCGTCCTTGGCCAGCCGCCGGACCTCCGACGCTGCCAGCTTCCTCTTCTCCTTCTCCTCCTCTAACTGCAACAGCTTCACCACCTTGCACAGCTCCTCGAACGCCTCCATCTTCCGCCTCGCCTCCCACTCGCCGGAGCTGCCTGTGGAGGAGGAGGAGTTGGTGCCCTCGGACTCGTCGTCGGAGGCGAACTTGAGAAGCTCCGACAGGCGCCGGGCGGAAGCCCCCAGCTTCCGAGGTGGAAGAGGGCGCTGCTTCTCCTGCGACATGGCACGGTGCCGGCGGGAGGCGCCGCAGCGCATGGAGTCGAGGAAGAGGCGACGGAAGGAGGCGGCGGAAAAGGATGGCCATGTGCGGTGGGATCCCGCGTCGGGTCGCCGGCTCTCTACCATTTTCCGGCGATAGGGGAAGCTACATTGGAGTGTTGAGGACCCCGGCAGCGAGTTTGGTTGGGGAGGGAAGGGGGCTTAGTGAAGAAGAAGAAGTGGAAAGCATTAAATACGGAAACTACTCTTGTTACTTACCACCATACCATACTATTGTTGTATTGTATACTATAATTGTATATGATTGTATATATATATATATATGTATATATATACTACTATAGAATAATGAAAATGGTTGTGCTCTCCAGCTGTTATTATAATAATAATTAAAAATATTTTTCTTATCCCTTGAAAGTTAAAATAAGTTTCTAATTTATAGGTATAAGCTGAAGTTTAAGTCATGAGTCCTATAAAGCAAAAGAATTCTAGCTCATCTAAATTTTTTTCCAAAGGTTTTTAGGTTAAAACTTATTAAGCTGATGCTAATTATTTGTATTAAGTAATTAATTAAAAATGTGAATTTGTAGAAAACTATTTAGGAGCGGTAGTCGAGACTCGAGAGGGTAAAACATAACGTATCGGACACTTGAAAATCCTATAACGGAAACCCAATATATATGATTAGCTTGAAGCTGATCAATAATTTATATATATATATTATTAATAATAATAATTTGAATTAAAAATATTATATAAAATATTAATTTAAATTCATTTTTCTGTTTAAAATTAATAAATATTAATTTAAATTTTATAATTGAAGAATGGATTAGTAGTCTCCATGCATTTTGCATATTAAATTAAAATTATTTTACAAATAAATATGATAATAATTAAGATTTACATGATAATTATTTTGTTAAATATTATGACAATAAACGTCATTTTTGTTGCACTTATTTAAATATGGAGTGTCTAGTCATACTCAAAGTAAAATTAAAAGTAGTATCTTTTATAAAGAAAATGATTATTATATATCTTATAAAAAAATTAAAACTATAAAAAATGTATAAATAGTAAATGGATTAATAGGAGTTAATTAAAAATAAATAAAATAAAATAAATATAATAGAAAGAGGAAGTATATTATTTTTTATTTTTTAAATATAAATTACAAAAGAACGATGAATTTTACCTGAAAGTGAACTAAAAAATGTGTAGATGACACATTTGTTCATTTTTAGAATAGATTAAGTTTTTTTCATATTATGAACGTTGATAATGGTAAAAAATAATTTAATCTTTTGAGGCATATTGGGTGTATTAAACTTGTATTGTATTAGACTCTTTCAAATATAATATATATCTGCCCTATTGAGCTACGTACGGACGATGATATATAATTCTATGGCGATGAGCATAGATTGAAAATAGAAACTATACTAAATTTGGACCGTATTATCAATTTGTTTTA
Source organism: Piper betle (assembly GCA_033002965.1). Lineage (NCBI taxonomy): Eukaryota > Viridiplantae > Streptophyta > Magnoliopsida > Piperales > Piperaceae > Piper > Piper betle. The sequence continues at coordinate 11,989 of JAURVB010004855.1, forward strand.
GTTTCAAACCAATTTGATTTGGTTTTCGATAGATTTGCATGCAAAACAAAATTATATGGTAATATTTCAGTTGAGAATTGAGTTGAATTAAATTCATTAAAAAATTATATTTTTAAAAAATATTCTAAAATTTATATTTTATGTTAACTATTATGAAAATTATATATTATATATGATTATTTTTTATTTATTTAATATGATATATAAGTTTAGAATAAGTTATTAAATGATTATGTTCACTTAAATAATAAGATAAATTTAATATATAATTAACAATTTTTTATTGACTTATGATGTAATTTAGTTGTTCAGTTATCAAGCTGGCCAAATGAAAATAATTTGATCTAATTTAGTTTAATTTTGAAAGTAATTGGGTTTGATTTGACGTACCCAATCCGGCCACCAAATATAGTTAACTTAAATTGGGTTCTGTCTGCTTGGGGCCGAACTTACCGAATGCTTGCTTTTAGTGAAATCCACATACCTCATTTTCCAATTTTTAAAAAAGTTTTGTTGCGCCCATTGATAAAGAAGTTAATTCGAGTTTAAGCTATTTTGTATTTATTTATATTTCATTTATTATACGTTGCAAAAAAGTTCTTTTTAAAGATTAAAATATCGCAATACATCATAAATAAATAGGTAAATAAGATACTTATACACTCGACTTTACAATTTTCTGTTCAAAGACTCTCTGAGAATCTTTTCGACCGCGGTCTTGTTTAATAGTTACATCGTCTCCTTTAATATTGTGAAATGAGGTCTTATAAAATTTTTATTTCTATCACAAAAAATTTAATTGTGCTAATATATACAATTATTATTTCGATTGAATCCCTTAAAATATAAAGATGTATCTATGAACATCACAGATAAAAATTTTATTATTCATCTGCATTTTAGCTTAATCAATTGAACATAGTTGCAAATCAAATAATTTGTATTTGTTTTATCCTAATCACAAAATTAATGTTAATCCTAGTTGAATCTTAGCTAATTCTGTTTATGGCATCGTAGTCGACCTCGGCCAGCTATAGTATACTTAATTAAAATAATAGGGTGATGCAAAATCGAATAATACATTGGACGTTGCAGCTAATCCAAAAGTCAAAAGTATTTTGCCTTGATTTCTAAATAAATAAATAAATCCATTCTATTTTTGCTAAGATTCATGTCACATGTGATTTTATTTCCCCAATTAGTCATTAGTAATAGTAAATACTAATTATCATTCACTGAATGAATTTTGTGTGCCCATCTCGTCTCTGACAATATTGATCGTTTGGCTGAATATTTTGCATCTTTCCGCACATTAGTGAGGTCCATTTTCAGGCTTAAGTGATGACAATGATTAATGTTGACAGCTATTTATGTTTGACAATTTAAGCTAGGAGGTCTAAATTTGTGAATTTGGATTTCTTTAGCATTTCACAACATTAATAGTCAACGCACACGTTGAGGGTCAATCGAGTTTTTCATAACTCCAACTTGGCTTATTTTGAGTTAAATTTGAGTTAATTTTACGTATATTTATTAATAATATTTTTTATATAATTTGTATTAAAATTTAATTTAAAATTAAAATATTTTAAATTTAATATAATTATATATAAAAGATAATTTAATTATGTATAAATTTATTTAATTTTGATATCATATAATAATATTTTATATAAAGAAAATTGAGATAAATATGGTTAAAAAATATATTTCTTATATATAAAATATCGAACTTCGAGTTGAGATGAGTTGTGTATGTACAAACTCAATTTAGCTAATTTAATATCAAGTTAAGCTATGAGTCAAATTTTTGTAATAGAGTATCGATCTAAATCGAATTTAATCGACCTTTGAATAACCCTATACCCACTCAAGGCTCTACTCAGGTCACGTTTCATTAATGTAAAGTCTTTTAATTGTGCTATAAACAGTAATCTACATAGCCCATCTATAGAGTCCACATGTTAATTCTCATCCGACCTCTGCGCGTGTGAGAATTAACATTTATATATAAAATAAATAATAACTAATATAAATATGAGTATATTAATACAAATTGTCTCACATTTCTATATGAGATAAGTAATGACTCTTATAAATATGAGTTCCTAAATTTATAAAACGACTAATTACTTTAGAGTGAAACTCATAAACTCATTTTCACATGTATTTGTGCAATGTATGCTTTTGAAAAAGAATTGTGTAGTGAATATATTGATTAGGATAATTGTTAGAGAAGGTATTTGTATTTATATATTATTAAGATTATTGAATATAATCTTGGGGAAAATGTCCTAATTTTATATTTTAAAACTTGGAATAACACTTTTTTTCCTCGCAAAGCCAAAATCAAATTGCTACGTTCTAAAAATTAGCGATCTAATTTTGGCCTTAAGCCGCCTTCGTCTCATTATTGCCGGTGTGCACTCCGAGGGATTTAGATCATCAACTACTCAAGGTGTCGTTTTAAGAAATATTGATTTTTTAACATAAGACTATTTAAAAAATCAACGATTAATAGATGTTATTAGACATGCATATCTTAATGAGGAATGAGTCTTACAGTAAATAAAGTCTGAAAAACCTTGCAATTGATTATTTCCCTTTCACTAAAACGTAAAAGAATGCAATTAGGGCGTATTCAAGACTTTATTTATTTTCTAAAAAAAAAATTTGGTAATTGAGAAGTGTGTTGCCATGAATGTAATCTTGGGAGGATGAAATTAGAAGCTTCCCTTTGTTCCGATGCTATTCATGACTCGGGCTGTCCCACCAACCTGACCAAACTCCCATGCTGATCTAGCTTGGTCTGCACCTTAATTGGCTCATTTAACCACCAACAAACAAACAAGTTTGATGATGGTAGACACCCAACAGACCCCCTTTTTTTAGTATATTTATATATATTATCGAGTATTTTTTAGATGTTGGAATTCAATTCTGACAAATGCGAGAGAAGGCAGCAGAGGTTGGATGCCAACTGCAAGCAGACACCAAACACCACACACCTCACACCCCTCAAATGGGGAGATGATAATGTTCTATAATAGAGGCTTTTGTTTAGATCTACTCTGGTTTGGAAGTTAGAAAAGCCAAGTGTTAAGTGTGATTAAGTTCCAAACTAGAGTAGATCTACTAATTTGTTAGCTTTTTAGAGGCATATTTGTGAAAACCAAGTGTTAGCTCTAGAAAGCGTGATTAAGTTTTCGTAAAAGACATTTATAATTGTTATTATTTACTAATTTTATACTATCTACTATTAACAAATTGTTTATCATTTATAAAACCTTCTATCCCTAATATTATTTGACTAATTTTACTGATTGAGATATTGAGCTCTTGAGTTCTTGACCTCTTGATCTTAGGAGTCTACCATTTTAAGGTGGTTTCCCAAATCGCTTCGAAGAAAAATAAGGCTTGTTCTACTTTAGAGCTATTGAGCTACTGAGTTATTGAGCCCCGCCTCGAAGAAGGATAAGGTTGTACCACCAAAACCATAGCAGCCTGAACAATAATGAAGCGTTGTTTGAATTCTTCCAGACTTTCCCTCCCACCTGATTGAAGAGTTGCCCTGGAGTGGCCCGAAGGTAAAACTATGGTGCCACTTTTATTAGTTTTGTACAATATACTTATTACATTAATCTCGAGAAGAGTTTAACAACATACAACCTTAATTAACCATTGAAATAATATTACTTCTTGTTTTAAGATATCAACATATTTAATTTTATTTTCAACAAGCAATAACTGGCTACCAACAATTCTTTCAATAAAATAATAAATTGGTAAAAAATAATAGCAGTAGAAGTTCATTTCAAAATAAAAGCAGTGTAGTATATTTATAGTTTTTTTACCATTTTCTTTTAAAAATTGGTAAAAAAATCAATCATTTTTTGCTCTATTACCATTCAAAACAGCTAATAAACTAGTAGACCACTACCAACCCATTAAATCACCGTGCATATTTTTGAAACCATTAAACTATTTTGATACCTATAAACGTGGGAGGAAGTGAAGCTTGAGTATGATGCATTTGCTGCGAAAGAGGCGACCAATTGACAAAGTGTGCATTTCTCCAAGTCAATTCATAGATTAAACCAAAGGACTTTCTTTAACAATGTCAATATTTTGCACACACAGCATGGTGCGACACTGTTGCAGGCACATATATGTATATATAAATATATATAGTTTTTAAGATGGATAGGCATGGACCATATAACTTATGAGTTCTGTATTCAATCTCATCTATCATGCAATGTGGTCGCCACTTTCCACGTCAAAAGTATTCCTCTATTCTTTTAAAATAATGGACTGAAAAAGATGCAATTTTTCATCCCCACCATCCTTCGATCATTGATTGTACTGGTCTTCAAGTAATCAGCTTTGCTGGTTATGTAGACAAGTTGGTCCATGTGGTGTAGGAAAGGGACTCCACATTTAAGGTGTAGAAACGTGCAAAATATCAAACTTCTACCTCATCACTACATTAGCTGCATTTTTGCTCAACTTCTCTTCTTCTTCTTTTTTTATTTGTAATTAATATAGTGTGTTTGTGCAAAAATGTGGCATATGTTTGACCTTTGTGTAATATCGTAAATTTGGTTTATTCTTTAACCAAACGTGAATGGACCTACTCAAAGCGTATTGAGATAAAAGACCATCATAACATCACATGTAATTAATGCCCACAACCTGAGGGGCACTACAAGCATGACATGGCAAACCAAAAATCACACTCAACAAATTAATAAAGTTCGATAATTTCTTATAATCACACGAATAGAGTTTTCTCCTAAAAGTATCATAAGCGGTCATCCTGTCAAAGCAATAAATATGAACTATATATATAACAAAACAATAAAATCTTTTTTTTGTACGCATGTTACAATCAAACTGCATTGTCACCTCTGAGTTGGGTATTCACCCATCCACAAATTGTCATTTACATTTGTAAATTGGGTCTTGACGTATTTGTTGAACATATTCAACATGAATATATTTCCTAAATAAATTTTACATCATGTCATTAATGTCACTTCTATTCACAATAAATATAGTATGTTGTCACATCAGTTTCACTATCACAATATCACTAGAAATACTAAACATTTTATCGTCTGACATATGTGCATGAGACATCGCTACTCCTCCGTCGAGGGTGGCATATCCAATTTCTAATCATTGCCTAGATATATATATATATAAAATTGTCAGTAACAAACATTAATGGTCCAAAAATAACTATATCAAATTGGCCATGAGAGCTAACTTTCATACAAAGAAAAACATATTTATAACTTCCGTGAACTCTCATCAGGGCATCTATTGGGGAAGCCATAAGGTTGGAGACCTGGTAGCATCCTAAACTAACTGCTCTGTCTGATGCATGTCTTGACATTTTTCCCATTCTTATATCCCACACTTGGGAATATCAGTAACTTCTAAGCTCTCTCTTGTCCTCCATATTCCTCCTGGCCTTGAGCACGAAGGTCGAGTACTCTCAGGGAGTCACCTTCAGTACCTTTTTAACTACAAGTTCAGATGTGCGTTGTATTACATGGTACCTATAAACCTCCATACTTCTCTAGGTGTGAGGAAGCTCAAAACATGGAGTTATCAGGATTCGTTGGGTATGGAACGACCCGCTTACCAATCAAGAGGCTGCTGCGACCTATACATGCATCCTCTCATGGAATGTAAAGGTCGGTTTTACCTTCTCTGTCTCACCAAAATTCTTGATAAAACATATATAGGGCTGAGAATAGATTTATATAGTAGGCCCTCGTACGCAACATGAGGTGGATCTGTGTTTTTGAAAAAACATGAGGGATATCATCCTTGAGGGTTCTTAATCCTGAAACCTATCGTCCAAATGGCCAATGTTAAGTGGGGTCTAATCGAACACCACTTAACATGTCTTGCAGCCACTAAATCAAAACACAATGAAATAAAATGACAAGCAAAGACGAGTCATAAACAAACCTAGTAGAGGCTCCATGTAACACCCTGTTTCGGCTCACCCGTGAACCGACCCGGAAATGTCACCGACGACCAAACCGTTCGCTAATCTACTGGGTTCGGTTAAGCCGATCCGGATCTGCCCTCGGCGGCTTAAGATGGGGATGCAACCATGAGATGCATGAATGGGAACAATTGGGTTCTAACGGAGTCCTACATGCATGCTATGATGTACAAGCAAAAACAAGACAAAACAATAAATGAGAAACCAAAAGAAAATATATACTACTACCTAAAAACGGACAGGGTTTCCCCTAAAAGTGCAATAAAGGCCAACGTGTCCACAACAAAGGTATATAAATATTTTATCAAAATACGACAAAACATAACAATCTACCGCGGCATTCCATTATTGTCTCATTTGTTATCATCTAAGCCGAGGCTGAACTCCAAGGCTCCCTGCTCATTCACATCTATCCGTTCATTTCATAACACGCAATTCATCAAGACAAAAAGATTCTAACAATCATTCACACAGCATTAAACAACCATCATTATACATTACACGCGGCAAGTACATGTGTGCGCGGTTCCGTGCTGCTCCTTCGCAGTCCCAACAGCTTTCATTGCTCGCATTCCTCACCTACATATATATAGAAAAACCGTCAGTAACGAGTGTTACTGGCCCGGAAAATAACTAATATCAATCTGGCACAGGAGAGCAAACTCTCCTATTGAATGAAAACCATATACTTCCTCAAGGACTCTCATCAGGGCACCTACGGGAGCCGTCGCCCTCGGGTACAACGTCCCCCTTTCTTTCTCATTCTCATACCTTGGCCATTTTTCTATCGCTTCTCGCATCAAATCTCATTCCTTTCTGCCCTCTGCACCTTCCATATTACTCCTGGCCTTGAGCACGAAGGCCGAGTACTCTCAGGCAATCGCCTTTAGTACCCTTTGAAACCACAAGTCTAGACATGCGCTGCAATGCAGTACCCGTGAACCTCCACACTTCTCCGGGTTTGAGGAACTCAAAGGTGGAGTTGTCCGGATCCCTCAGGAATGAAACGGCCCGCACACCATTCCAGAGCCCACTATCGACACACACGTGCCCGCTCGCGTAGCACGGTAGTCGGATTTCCCTCGTTGAGTCTCTCACAAAAATGCGAAAACTATACATATATATAGGTCTGGGTTGGAATTTATACAATAGGCCCGAAGGCAACGTGAGCTGGATCTGAAGTTCGAAAACAAACTCGAGGGATCTCATCCTCGAGGGTTATTAATCTGGAAAATTGTTGGCTAAATGGCCCGAGTTAAGTGGGATCCGATAAAACGCCACTTAACACGTCCTGCATGTAATAAATTAAATACATAATAGAATAGCGTAAAACAGAGACCACTTAACACGTCCTGCATGTAATAAATTAAATACATAATAGAATAGCGTAAAACAAAGAACAAGTCCTAAACGGACCTGGTAGAAGCTCCAAACGGGTCCACGTGCCTAGGCGGCGAGCTTCTACACAGTACCTACAAAATCAAGCTAAAAACTAACGCTCGTATGATGAATCACATATCCTATAGCATACACACACAATCAACACAATCACGCATCAATCAACACACATCAACCTATATCAATTCTAGCAAGTCTACTTAGGCTAGTTTGCATTAGATCATGATCATTACCTAGTTACCCTAATTAGTTTCTTAGCCTCCATTTTTAACACCACTCAATCAAACAAATTTCATATTTTATCCTTAATTAAATCTACATTTATATATATTATTATAACACACACACAAATCCTGCCATGCAATTCCAATAATCAATATTTTTAAATAATTAAAATAAAATAAATTATACCTCGCGTCGTCGAAAATCGGCGACGGCTAGGGTTTCCATTTCGTGGCTCGAAACTCGAATTCGGCACCTAGCGGCGTCCGAAGTCCGATCAGATTGGACCGGGTGCGTTCGGCGGATGATCCGGCGAATTTCCCACGAATCCAATTTTCCAGCGGTTTTCCGGCGAGTGTCGGCAGTTTTCCAGCGGATTCCAACGATTTTCCGGCAATGATTCGGGACGGGGCAAACAGGGGGTCTATCGGCACCAGCTCGACGAGCTTGGTCCAATGGTGGTATCAAACAGGGTAGCCGGGGTGGCGATGGCTGTCGGCGGCGGCGTAAAAAATGGGTGGTGGCGGCAGCGTGCTCCGATCGAGGCTGCGGCCGGCCTCGACGGCGGTCCGGATGATGGGGGAAACGTCGGCGACGACAAGGGGGTCAGACTGGTGGTCACAGCGGCGGTGACGGCGACTGAACGGCAGCGGAATCTGGCCCGGAGTGGCGATGGCCGAGGCGGCGGCGCGCTGGCAGGCGATCGGTGGCCTGGGTTGGTCGTGGCGGCACGGCGACGGCACGACAAGGTAGGGGGCGTCGATCGGCGGCAGCGCGGCGTCGGTGGCAGCACACAACGGCGAGGGTTTGGGGAGGGTAAGTGTCGGGAAGGAGAAAAATACCCTCAATGGCAGTTTCGTAATTAAGTATTGACTCGATTCCAACTCGAGTCAAAATAATAACTAGTTCGTAATAAATTCTAAAAGAAATCTAGAAAAATATGGAAAATTCTCATAAAATAAAACAAACACAACAACATCCAAATGACATGCTCTATAACTAATAACCCATCCAAATATAATCTAACGCGTCCTAATGCGTTATTCGGCCTAAAACTATTTCTACGATCAAACATATAAAAAGGAAAAATACTGCATACTTTCATATATTCTGATAACTCATTTCTCACCATCTTCTCGACGTTATATCATATATTCACATACACCTGACTCTCATCGCTCATAACTCATGGCTGGCCTCGACTTAGCACGCGGTTCATAAAACTGACTCGACTCGAACCAACGGTCGAACCGACTGGTTCGGTAACGTAAAACCCTGACTCGAGTCACGGGTTTTACACTCCACGTGAGATCACTTGCCTAGGCGGCGAGCTTCTATTCCGTACTTACACATCAAGACTAGATGTTAACACCACGTATGATGGAGGAATGCAACATATAAAAACAAACGATCACAATCATACCATAACAGAAATCATATGACATATCAAAATGTCCAATTGAATACATGGGCGACAATTACAAACTAAACAACTATAATTAATTACATCGATCAACAAGTCCAAACATAGTAATCCACTAGTATCCATGCTTATACTGTTTAAATCCATACACAATCACTATGATTATTAAATTCATGTAGTACCACATATCCCTTGGGAGGTGTTACATTAGGCTTTCCAATTCATCGTTTAATCCTCAATTGATTCTTTAATTATCAGAAGTACTGAATCTCATCAATTCATACTCAAAACATGCCACCAAGTTTATCGAATGATTCCTAATGTATGTACTCACTCACATATATATCCATTATATTTTATCATCATAAATTGATCCACGATCAATAATATACTTATTCTAATCATGATAATTGTTTCACACACTATTATCCAATTCAATCAACACATCATGACACACATTACCCAACACATCTACATATCCAACTAGGGTCATTTATCATCATTATAAATATGACATAAGCATTACCTAAGTTGATTTATAAGTTTCCAATCTCACAATCCACTAAATCATACTCACACCCGTGACATTTAAATAGATATTTCAATTCTATCACTTCACGATGATCACGTAAGAGCAATTAAATTTAGTATCAATAGTAATTTGTATCTAAATCATATAATAATTTATCAACTAATTACAAACTTGCATATCCCACTCTTGTGCCTAGTCATTGTTTGTATTCTTACCCAATGTCAGTCATCAACAACAGACTCATCACACTTAGATTATCAATTTATACGTACTTCTACAATCCCGTCACAAGAATAATCACAATATCATTTTTAAACACATCATGTTCATCAATATAGGTATACCTAGCGTTGTCGGCAACGGCAGCGACCAACAGTTGGCCAGGGCGTCGACACGAGCGGTGAGGATTTGAACTGAAATTGTGGATGTGCATGGATTTCGACAAAGGCAAGCGATTGTTGTCCTACAGTAAAACTTGATCAGCGGCAAATCACTGCTACCGACGACCGAACACACCAGGAAAGGGAGGAAGATGCTGGTGGTCACAACAAAGGGGTAGAGGGTGGCTGGATCAAGCTGGCCTGGCTGAGAAAAGGGCTGGCGGGGTAGCTATTCCCGTAGTCAGCAAGAAAACACAGTCGGTGACGACACTGTTACTCTCGCAAGGAGGAGGAAGGCTCCAAAAAGGTGGCTAGGCACGACCTCGGTTTGGAGGAGATGGTGGAGGGGAGACCTCGACTGGGCGTGTCTGGCCAGCGGCGACAATGGGTCACCAGCTGCAACTGAGCGAGGAGCGACAGCAAGAGATGCATTCCAACACCAATGAAAGGCACTAACTTGGTCTCCTCGGAAGGGATGGCGGTTGGATGAGTGGTGATGCTGATGATGAGGAAGGGACACCGGGGCTCGTCTAGCTGCGGGGAGGCGAAGGCCAGAAGGCAATCACAGAGGTGGCGCACGCAACGATCAACCTTGGGGTGACTAGGTGGAGATGAGGAGGAGTGAAGGGGTTAGTGGCAACTGTGGAAGAATTGTCGGAGACAATGGTCAGCTGCGGCGCAGCCGGTCGTTGGTGACGGGGGCGAATTGCGGTGAGAGGAGGATGACATGGTGCACACGCTTGAGGAGGGAGAAGAAAATGATCATTTGGGAGAGAAAAAAAAACGAGGGCAGTTTCATCATACTCGAATCAATAATCATAAAATAAATTTTAAAAATATAAAATAAAATATAATAAAATTTAATAAAATGTGATATACCTAATAATCGTCTAATGACATCTCCTAATTCTACCAACCCACCCAAAATACTAACTAGCATATCTTAACATAGTAAACGACCAAAAATTAATTTTAAGGTCCAGTATATACAAAAAAAAGTTAGCATACTATCGTATATTCTGATAATTTATTTTTCCTGTTATGCTATTAACATTATCATCATATACTTATGTCTATGTAACCCCTTATGGCTCACACACGAGGCCGACTTCGGCACAGCGGATGTGTTCTGAAGCTGATTTGACTCAAACCAATGGCTGAACCAACTAGTTTACAAATATAAAACCCTGACTTGAATCACGAATTTTACACTTTATACGGACTTGAAAAATGGGGGTTTGTTGCCTCACTCATTGAAGGTTTATGTAATGTAAATATTAGAGTTCGGGGTTACACCAAGACACACTTATCACTAAAACATATCACAATTAAATTATCTACAAAACATATCACAATTAAATTATCTACTAAGTACAAAATTTATATAGAAAAATTACATAAGTTAAACTTTCATTGATAAAGGATTTTATGTAAACAACTTACATGTGGATTTAATCTTCAAAGAAATTTTGCAAATCTGGCAAGTGTAATTAATAAAGAAAACACTTATTACATGTGGTATGTATCGTATGTCCCAACTTGATTTAAATACTTTTTTAATAAATGACAAGCCCAAAAGAGATATTTGATCAAATCGAATTAGTCAATCTGTTAAACCGACTACCCAAGTTGATGGTCTTGACTTGATGATTCAAATCGACAAGGTCAAACGAGTCAGTGACTCAATTGAGCAGAGTGAGCAAGTTGGCCCAACCTGGCTAGGTGAGTTTGCAATCCAACTAGGCGAGGGAAGTAAGTTAGCTAACACAAGTCAAGCAAGTACATGGATTCAAATAGGCTAGGCTACCTTTTTGGCTTAACAAATCTGAAATTGAAAAATATACCGATGATTCGGTAAACAAACTTTATTTGAGTTTTCTGTTAAAGACTACCAATTTTTAACTTGACTTCTTGGAGAGCCTCAATTTATAATTAAAAAATAAAAATGAAAGGCCATATTTATAGAGGAAATGAGGTGTGATTAATACTGTAAATGTCGAAGAATATTCTTTCATGCTTGACATCTTTAAATGCAAATCTGATTTTTAAAAGATTTTCAGTTATCCTTAGGATTTTATTTTGATTTTATTTAAAATTTCTCAAAATATCTCAAACAAATCTCATTTGTTGTCTAATGGCAAATTTGTAATTAGTTGGAGTTATCCAAAATTGCTCCAAGGTCACCCCTCATCCCACATTTCAGATATTGCAAATTCAAGGCTTCATTATTTCATGTTTGACCAATGCGAGTTGTCTCTATGAAACTCTCCTATTTTCAAAATAACTACCGTGAGTTGTTCTTTTATAAATGATAAATCGAAGACTTATTTGATTTAATTGATTCTATTTTATCTTTACACGATTTTCATGTTATACTTAGTATTGGAGATATTACTCCTAAATTGAAATCTATGTAATTAAAAATATAATAATTTTTTTTGTCGGATGCCCTTTGTAATACAATCCTCATCCTTTTGGCTTTGCCACCTTGGCACCGACGATCACGGACAAACTAAGGATTTGCAATCCCACGTGAGATTGGTTAAGGATCATGGTATCACAAGATGTACAAGCATTTACGGAGCTAAAATTATACACTTGCTCAACTCAATACACCAAACTTTTAAAGGTTGTGCATATTACCATACCATTTTGAAAGCCGATAGGGGATATTTTTTATTCAATGGGGTCAACTGACTTTAATAATTACATCTTAAAACTATAAATAAAATGTTCTATTGGATATTAAAAATATTTTTGTGATCAATATTTAATTAAATATCAATTGGTTTTTAGTAAAAAAAATTGAATTTTGGCAAAATATTAGATTTATTGAGTATGAATTAAAATGATATGAAAACCTAGAATTGCATCGTATTTGAAGAGGGTACGCATATCATGTTGAATTGAATTAGCCGGTGCATACGGTATTTGAAATCATGCAATAAACCATATAGAGTCTAAAACTCTAAGTTTTAAATTCATGTTTTTAAATCTGAATGCAGATCCAATTCATGGCCATAATTGAAGGGCACAGTCCTTGAGCAGAGCAACATTTGAGATTAGTTTAAATGAGGATCTGGTTAGAGCATATAGGCCTAAAATAAGAAGAAAGTCAGATCTGCATTTGTTGTAGGATATAGTTTGCTGATGGGTTGGTGAAATTGCAGTGTTTTAAATAGGAGCGAGTGAATGTTGTTGCGTAACACGTGATATTGTGCGTTGTGCATGGGCTTGGCTGTGCAGAGGCACAAACAGGGGAAGGAAAATTTTTTAGCCATAGTATTAGGGTAGTGGCCCTAGTTTAAAATACCGTATTGCACTCATGATTTCCCATATATCATGTACAAGACGGTTTAAGCCTTGATATCATATTAATTTGCATCCGGTCATTTAATTTGAAATTTTCACAAATTTTTTTTTAAATCATAATATTTTAACTAGTATTTAATAAAATATTAATGACGAAAATATTTTTAATATCTAATAAAATATTTTATTTATAATTTTTAAATCTCGTGGAACTCTATTTGACATGGTAGAACCAAATATATAATGTATTGGCTATAAATCCACTATGATAACCGGTAAGGCATTTAAAACTCCGGTATTAGCATGGACGGGTATATGTTATAAGCAAGAAGTTTTTATCACACCTCTAGTTACCTGCCCTTTATGCCACAAAAAGCTTCAAAATAATAATATTTATTTCTTGTCAATGTTTAAACAAGATAAAACATGTAAGTTGATAGTATATTATTACCTCCTACAAAAAATGTTGGGGACATATATTCTAAAATAAGATTTATATTCTAAAATAAGATCTATATGATTATAAAAGAAAAAATTTTTGATGATCGAACATCCTTTTTAACATCACCCTCCTTTCTATTATTTTGGGACTAAATGTACACAATTATTGGTGTAGTTAACTAGTTGGATAAATTGGGTTGATAGTATATTTTGATAGATGTCGTATCTCCTCCGAGTTGATGGTGATGTTAGTATAAATAGTTGTCCTCTATTTAGATGATTGAATGATTTATGTATAGTCGATGAAATGTACGAGTGGAGTAGATTATGTTATAGCAAGTGGATGATTTATGCTAGATCATACCCAATAGCGATTTCGCCCACTTCCCAGTCGTTTTCCAGCCAACGTAGGGCCAAACTTCGTCGGTAACCATCACCATCACACTCCCCATCCTCCCTTCTGTCGATCACAACAAGCAGCAGCCCTTGCAGTGCCACCATCGGTGTTTTCTAGCAATGGCACTAGCGGCGTGTGTGTTACCCATTTGCCCAGTCACGTCCGTCCAATCGTGCCCGCGTCTGTCTACCCAGCCAGTCTTGTCCATATTCGCCAGCTTGTGTCCGTGCCCAACGAGTCTAGCTCAGCCTAGCCTACCCCGTTGACTCGGCTAAGTCGACTCAGCTTAACTCGGTTAGACTCACCTTGACTCGGTCAGACTCACTGAGGTTGACTCAATTTGCCTTTTTTGTCTGTTTTCATCTATTTCTCGATCACTTTTAGTAATAAATGACTCTTTGCATTATCTTAAATACATATTCACATTATTTAACATATTTTGATGTTATGCATATTATTTATTTATTTATTTCTTGTTATTTTTATTTTTGTTGATTATGATGAATGATTATATGATTATTTATTATTATTGATGGTGTATTTATTTTTTGATATTATTTTTGTTCATGTTTATCTTATTTAATTTAATTAATTGACTAATTATTAATTATTTGCTCGCTCACGTTATTCTTTATACGTGTTAGTCATATATTCGTATATTTGATATTTATATTAATATTATTCATGATTAATTGTTATTAATTATTTATTCAATTATTTACTTATTTATTTATTTACTTACTCATGTTTATATTAGTTACTATTAACTATTTATTCATTTAATTATGCAATAAATTATTTATTTATTTATTTATTTGTTTGTTTGTTTACTAACTCGTGTAAGCATTAATATTTACTCGCATTTAGTTGCAAAATCATGTAGTATTGTTCATATTATTATTATTTCTTGATTAATGCATCATTTATTTATTTAAATTTATTTATTGATGAATGAGTGTATTAATTTAATTATTTATTCACTAATTGTTTATTTAATTATTATTCACTATTTATTCATCTATTTATTTTCATATGAGTTTAGTTGTTATTTATTATTGTTTTATGTTTACTTGTATACCTATTGTTTTATCTATTGTTATTTTATTTATTTGGCTTGTTTTTATTTATTATTTATTTACTATTTGTGTGTGTGCCTTGATTTGCATGCTGAGTGTTTAGTTGTGGGTTTATTTAGCATGATCCTTTGTGGAGATGTCATTATTGATGTGAACACATACCACGATCAGGCATCATATCGAGGTGACACTCTTTTACTTAGATGTAGGTTTCAATGTAAGTTCTCAAAGTCCGAGCTCGCCGTAGATGTACTAATACGCTTAGAGCTTCAACCACAGGTCTGTTAGGATTATTTTCAAATTTATCACTTACTCTATTATGGATTTGATTTCTAGATCGTAGGATGTGTTAACTAGTTATTTTATAGGACCTTACTTAATACAGGCCATTTAAATATATTTTACTTCCATGATTAATAACCCTCAAGGATGAAATCATTCAGGATATTTTTGAACTTAGCTCTACCTTACGTTGCCTTTGAACCACTTATATGATTCCCTTCTCAGCCCTATATATAATTTTTTATCGAGTTTTTAGTAAGACAAGAATTTGTGAATTTGACCTCGCATATACCGTAAGTGGTCACATATGTAGATCGTAATGGGCTCTGGATTATTAAGAGTATTGCTTCATTCCTAAGGGATCCTAACATCTTTATGTCTTAAGCTTCCTCACACTCGGAGAGGCGTTGAGTAGACAGGTACTATTGTGTATAATAAATGCTTAGACTTGTAGTATTAAAGGGTATTTAACTCGCATGTGAGTACTCGATTATTGTACTCTTGGTCAGGCATTATATGGAGGTTTGGAGAGGGCTTAAGTTAGATTTTTTCCCTAAGAGTGAGACTAGTTATTGCTAAGAGAGGTATTTGGTGAGAGTAGATGTTGTATTAAAGGGTACTGAACTCTCCAGTAGATGCCCTTTCAGTGTTCCCATAGAGGTTACATATAGTTTTTCTTTCCTAATGGAAATCAGTTTCCACTTGTTAGTTTGTACTTGTTATTTTCTACACCAATAATATTCGTTGTTGACATTTTTTTATTATATATATAGGTCTTATATTCTTGTATGTTGGGTCAGCTTTGGTAAAAAGACACTAGCTACACTCACTCGTGCTCAACACGCCATTGTTGTATTTTGTACTTTTATCTATACTTGATGTGTTCTTATGTATATTTAGTAATCCTTCCATTCTCGAGAAGCCAAGAGAGTTATTTCAATTTATTTTATCGTTTGAGTCTTAAAAATTAATTAATTTAGACATGACTCAATTCAAATGTAATAGTTATGATTCGGCTCTTAAGTATACCGAAATCGGGGTATTACATTCATTCCCCCGCCCTTAAAAAAAATTTTGGTCGGCAACTAGATCTGATCGCTGGAGTAGGAGGCTTTTTCATAAAAAAAATAGGCAGATCTAAGCTGTTATTGGAATCAAACGTCCTAGCAAACAAGTTGCTGCTTGGTTAATTAGGGGCAGCAAACAAACAAAGTCGAAATTTTGGTCAGCGGGCACAAGCCCGTGCTTGGTTTGAGAAGCCTAGGTGGAGCCTGAGCCCTTCTTATTTGTTGACTAATTTATAATAATGTAAAAAATCACAAAATGTAAAAAAGATTCTCTAAATTTGACGATGGAACATATAATTCATAGATATAAAAAGATAATCTTTAGAGTGGAAAATATCTATTTAGCCCCTACATTGTCGAGTGCCTTAGGCAGGTGAATATCTTATCAAAAGCTCGATTTAAAGTTCAACTCATAGTTAAACAAAACTAGCTTGTGTATAAACTTAACCACAACAATAAATAAATGTGACTTAATAATAATTTTAAATAATAGTATAAAATTAATTGAAAAATTCACATACTTTGGTTCTTAAAATTGATAAAATTGCTGTGTGAAATAGACATTGATGAAAACTATCAATATTTTTTTGTCGTGTCTAACCATAATTTTAAGACTCATTTTTTACTCCAACAACTTCATAAGTCGACTCGACTTCGTAGCTTACTTAATCAACTCTACCAATGACTACATACTGCTTGCTTTAAAAATAACTCTTCGAGTCATGTCATAAAAATTATCAAAATATATTATTATTCTTTTAAAATAATTAAATTAATATTTTTAAAAAAATATAAGTCATTTGTTTATCAATTTTAAGTATCAAACGAGCAATATCTACTAATTTTATAAAGTTTTATTTACATAGTTAAAAATAAAATAAATAACTTAGAGTGGACTCCGAATCGATTACACTTTATGACATACCGAGTCAAGTTCAAGTTTCAAGTTTTTAAATTATATGTCTAAATAGTCATGATTAGGGTTCTAAGTGACTCAGTTACTGTTCAGTCAAAAGTATTATCATAACCATTTATTATTTTAAAAACTTTTACCATAACCAAATTATTAACCAAGTTCATAAGATTTTGTCATAACCAAGTTTTCACCATTTTGTCATCAGTTAAATAAGTAAAATATAGTTAAATTGGTTAAAAATTATATATCATAAACCTAACTTTAATAAATTAGTTAAAAGTTAAGTTATCTAAAATCTTTCTCATTTACAAAATACAAAATGTTTCAACC
Source organism: Piper betle (assembly GCA_033002965.1). NCBI lineage: Eukaryota > Viridiplantae > Streptophyta > Magnoliopsida > Piperales > Piperaceae > Piper > Piper betle. The sequence continues at coordinate 29,790 of JAURVB010004855.1, forward strand.
ATCTAAACTATGTAAATATAGTATTAAAAATTATGAAATTAGTAAATAAATAATTTAAATTAACTAAATTCATCAAATTGATACTTTGTCAATTAAAAGTTTCAAGATCAATGTTAAGGTAGAAATAAATTTTATAGTTATATATAAAATAATTAAATAATATTTGGTTGAATAGGTAAATTGGGTATGGTAGAGCTTTCTGCCATTTTCATTTATATTGAGTTTTTAACATTTTTTTATATGGTGAAACATAGTTTTCACTATTTTTATTCCATTTAATTCAAAATGGTTAGTAAATTGGTAAATTGGATAATTATTTATGACACTAACTCATGATTTATGTGTCACGTGCTCACTCGCGGCGAAAAAATTATATTCAACCATGTTTTAGCATTTTCGCTATACATGATACTTGGTCATGTCTGATAGAAATATGCAAAATATTATGTCTAGCTTGTTTAAACATGACTAAGAAGCCCTTAGGGTATTCACATATTAATAAAAACCAAAGCTGAACTAACCAGAGCTCTCGCCCCGAAATTAAATAAACATGGATACTATTGGCCTTAGTTTTATGTACGCACATAATATTCACCAAAACATATAATTAGTAAAAGATAAGTCCAAAGAATTGGTCCTTATAATTATTTTATCTCCTCCTGATGTATCTCATCTATTTAGATTATTACAGAGATTTTATTTTACATAATTTCTCTATAAATAAGTTGTGGAAGAATAGGGTGGATAGGTTGTGGTGCAAGTCCACTATGACATTAGACTTGCGATTTTTATCACCTACGATCCATGTTTTTCTATTTACTCTGATTTATATATACTAATTAATTCATTTATTCTGATACAATTAACTTTACCTTGACTAAAACATAAATAAACAACATTTGAGCCTAATAAATGTTGTCCTTGCCTGAAAACACAGATATAACGGTGATAAGAGCTCAATTAAATTCAAATTTTCGATGTTTTACTCAAATTATTTCAAGTTGAAAGTTCGACCTGAGCAAAAATGCACCCTTTTCTGACCTGGATTTGAAGCTAGTTATTGAACATTAAGTATGATATTTTATATGTTTTCATGTGTGCATGGGCCCCTCTTATATGCCTCTCCTAGACCTATTTATCTCATACACGGGCTCAGCAATATGTTAATTAAGCTTATATTCGGACTTAATTACACTCTAATGCAACGAGACATGTGTAGTATTTTACATATTCATAGCCCATCTTAATAAAGCCATTGAGCCCACAAGTACCAAGCCCATTGTACGCAATCAAACAAAGGAATTGAGATTTTTATGGAGATTTGGTAGAGCCAATTTTAGTTCAATTAAAATGAGATTTTTATGGAGAAAATGGAGGACAAATCTCTACATATTTTATCTACATGAGTCTATAAATAAGAGGACTACACATGAGATAGATTGAAGAGGGAAAATGGGAGTTTAATATGTCCAAAGCAAATTCATAAATCCAAGACTAGAAGAATTGAAGGCTCAAAGGGTATGGCATACAGACATCAACTTTGTACTTACATTTTGTTAGAAAAGAGCAGCAGAAAGGACAAATCTTTTAATATTTTGTTAATAGTGGATTGCGGGGAACATCACTTCTTAACAGGCCCAATAAAATCGATTGAATTGTATAAAATTCAGGTTTAAGTTTCACTTTTGTACTTTTTTATTAGTTTGTTTAATTGCCTGTAGATAAATGTGCTTTGGGGAACCCTCAATCCTTGTAACTTTCTAAGATTAAAATACGTGAAAACATGCACGAACAATTTTAGTATAATCATTTACGTTGTTTTATAATGACTTTATGAATAAATAAACTATTTGATGTATAATTAGGCATTTAAAATTTTAAATTTATCTTTAATTATGTTGAATATATATATATATATATAATTCAGCCTATATCCTGTGTATGACGTGTGATTGACTTAATTTGACTCAAATCTTTATAAATTTGATTTAAACCGAAAATAAATGAGTTGATTTTAAGCATGGATGAGCCACCTCCTCGTCATGGACAAGAATACCCTCTAAATATTTTTTAGGCAAAAGGATAGTGGGTGGGTATTGTCGGAAGGATAAAGAAAGTAAAACCGTTACTCCCATCGTACCTCATTAATAAAAACGCATCGTCCTTTTTTGACCTCAACCTTGTTTTGACGTTTAAATTGAAATGGTGGGTCTTCATATAATGTCTTTGTTACTTTTTCCTCTTCGTAGATGTGCTCTGTCTTGTTTATTTACTTGGGTTTTTAGTCTTTCAAATATTATCAATCACATCCAAATTAATTATGGGCGGGTTTTTCCTCGTTATATCGTGGTCATTTGAATGTAATCTCCATTGACAACCCACAGATTTGTTTTTGTAATTGTGCACTGAAATGGATTTGAGATTTAATTTGGGTTTTGTCTATTATCTTTAGTTGGTGACAACTGAAGTTTCAATTCGTTGTGGAATATGTGGTTTGGAAGTATCGTGACAAAGTGCATTAGTTAATTAAGATATGACGTTTGCGAAGTTTTTAGTTGAATTAAGCGGGATAGATGCTACTCGGGATTAATGACATTACCGGCGATCTGATTTGAAAAATTGCTTTGTGACAAGGTGTAATTCATGCCCTGTTCAGAAGCCCAGCTTTTGCTGGTTTAGTTTCTTTTATCCCTCATAATTAAACCCCTCCCAAGGCAAGGTTTCAAAAATTAAGAAGGTGATACATCCTAATGTTCTGGGAGATTTTCATCTCTTGATTGACTTGAACTTTTTAATTGTATCTATAAGGCATATATAATAAGGAGACCCTCACCCGTAATAGTATGCCCCATCAAAATCCAAATAAATAAATATATTTAATAAATTTTATGTAAAACTATATATAATGTATACTTATCATAAAAGATAAATTTTTTAAAATTTTTATAAGTTATGAAGGATAAATATGTCTCCTTTTATAGGGAGAATTCACGTATTATTTTTTACTTATGTTCAAAGTGGAAAGATTGATTATAAAAATAATTTTAGTTCTAGTAAAACTTCGCACACATACACAAAATATCCTATATCGATCTAGGTATTTTTAAATTATATTTTAATTATAATTAATTATATTATGGACTAATAGTGGCATCAAAAGCCGTAAAAAGATGTTCTAGTCTTAAATAAAAAAAGGTTTTTTTATAATCAAATTTGCATATTATTTTTTAATTTTCGTAATTAAAATAATATGATTTTTTACATGCTTTTTTCATGGATTAATACGATTAATTAATTAGATGTTATAGAATAATCATTGTTCTTTATCAATTTTTATTAGATCAAGCCATATCCATGTTTAATAACTGGATTTGTATTTTTTTTACATTGACTAATTACGTTTAAATAACAAGCATGTTATTAATTTTAATTGAATTTTTGTATTCAATTATTATACATATCATGATTATATACTGATAATCATTGTTCATGTATTTTTTAAATTTAATTTTCGTAATTAAATTAAACAAGATTAGTAAATATCATGTTTAGATCAGATTTTACTTGATTATTTGCTTATGTGATAAACATGATATGCTTGATTGTTAATTTTCTACTTTGTTAGATAATCATCTGAAATAGATTATATAAATCTATTAATTAGGATTTTTTAAAGATTTATTCTTAAATTCCTAATTAGTTGAGATTTTTTTAAAGATTTGTTAATAGGGATGAATGGTGTTTTAATCAGATGAGATTTGGTCATTGGAGCAAATTCCAAAGCAGGTTGACGAAGGTGAATGTATTTTGATTTGACGTTTAATATTACTAATAACAAAAGTTCAACATAATTCTATGGTAGTCAGAGCACTTACAAATAAAAAATCCAACAGGTTCAACTTATAGCCAGGATTATTGTATTTCTTTTTATAAAGCAAGGATTAGCGTTTTTTGCCCAATGGGCACTGGGCTAATGTAGAGAGAGTATACCTGTTTTATATGACATCCAATTTTCTGGGTTCATTGCTTTAAAAAAAACATACATACGCACTTTCTAGGATTAAAACTCCTTGTTAGTTTTCAACAATCAGTTCAATTGCAGATAGTATAATAGACAAATAAAGTCTTTTTCACAAAATAAATAAATAAATAAAAACTGACAAATGAAGTCCACTACGCTGACCCAAAAACTAATAAAAGATCAAGACCCAAAAAAAGACATGTATATTTCGATAAATATAATTGAAATGATTAAAGAGTAGATACATATAATAATTATAAATACTAGATTTTAAAAAAATTAAATATAGATTACAATAGAGAAAAGCCCAAATAAAATACTGAGCTTGACTTTAATTCAATTTAAACTTGGAGAACTTCCCACAATAAATTCAACTTATAATTAAAAAATAAATAAATAAAATTTGAATCCAACAAAATTTAACTTTCTTTAGTTACATGTCACATGGCTATGCTGCAGTTACAAGTGTCTTGTCTTTGTAATATTTATTTATGCGGAATTTGACTTTTAAAAAGAAATTTTCTCATAAATTCTTTTTATTATAATTATAAAATGCAACAGAAGTTACACGGGTCAACGTTTGATAAATTGCAATTATTATTCGGACAGTTTGTTGAGCCTGGGGGAAAAAAATGGAATTGATCACTATTTTGTTTTATTTTGTAATGTTTTGTGATACTAATGTTCTAACACTATTTTTATCCATCATATTTATTTATATTTTTTATTAAAAAATTTCAAAAAATCAATGAGACTAAATAAATACCACACATCTTTTTTCCAAAATATATACGGCATAACATAACTTTTTTATTTTTTGATATCTAATAACTTTTTTTCCCCAAGGTGACGTTTTCTAGAGAGGTTGCGTAAGATGCAAAACAAACGCTTAATTAAACAAAAAAATGCCCTAATTTTGAGTTTTAGTTACTAATCATAATTAATTAACAATCTTCTCGATGTGCCCGTGGGCCCCGCCCATTTTGTCTTCCCACCTCGTTAACACGGTAACCAACTCTTCCTCCTTTCCACCGCCGGAGACCACCGTCGTCGCCGCGGCTGCCGTCGATTCCGATATTTCCGATTGGGTAGACCGCCGATCGTCACGTTGGCGCAGACCTTCAGATCTGCTCGCCCATGGCCGCCCGATCAGGTACGGGGCTCTCCCTCCTTGTCCTCTCGGCGCATCTCGCTTGCTCCATCGCCGACGCCGGCAACGGTCCACGGCGGGACTGTTCCCGGAACAGCTCCGTGGTCGGGTTCGAGTCGGGCATGGAGATGGTGCAGCACCAGCTGCGGGGCGTTGTGCGGCTGCTCGACGACTGCTCCTTCGCCGTCTCAGGCTTCGACATGATCGCCGGCGCCGACGTCCGGTGGTGGGGCTCCGCCGGCGACGACTTCGAGAACCTGACGGCGGGGTTCGAGATCTCCGACCAGACCCTCAACCGCACATTCAAAAGCGAAACCTTCACCGTCTTCTTGAAGCCGAACCTCACCTGGGATCTGATCCGGGTCATCGCCGTCTGGGACAAGCCCACCTTCTCCGATTTCGGCCATGTCGTCGTCGGCAATCCTCCCAATCTCGCCCCTTCCCCCTCCCCTTCCCCTTCTACAAGCAATACCAGCTACCAGCAGCCCACCATGTTTGAAAGCTGCAAGCTTTTGGCCCCGAACTTTCGCCTTCGGTGGACGTTGAACGCCGGCGGCGCCGCTGACGACGGCCATGGAAGCATTGAGATAGGGCTTGAGGCGGCAGTTTCGTCGCAGTCGTACATGGCCTTTGGTTGGGCGAAACCAGGTTCTTCCTCTTCTTCGTATATGCTGCATTCGGATGTTACAGTCGCGGGTTTCACCGAGGAAAGCATCCCTTTTGCGGATGACTACTTCATCACAAAGTATAGCGAGTGCTCGTTAAGCAAGGACGGGGTTGTGGAGGGGTTTGCCCGGATAGAAGATACGAGGGGTCTGATCCTGATGGATTGGGGAACAATACTCGGTTGGTGTATGGGCACAGGAAGGATGGGGTCTCGTTTATCAGGTACCGGAGATGGTTGAATAGTGTCGATGACAAGTATGACGTTGTTGTTGACAAGGATGCTAATATGACTGTTGTGTGGGCGTTGGGGTTGATCAGGCCTCCGGACACTCTGAGGCCGTACTATCTCCCACAAAACCATGGAGGGCCTAGGTCTGTGAGCTATGGTTACTTTGATCTTAATGTTTCGGAGTTGGTGGATGAATGTTTCGGTCCTTTGGAAGCTGCGGATAGGGAGGATCAGGATATGATTTTCGCGGATGGGAAGACGCCGTTGGTGGTGGGCAGTGGCCCGGCACTGCACTATCCGAACCCTCCCAACCCTGGGAAGGTGTTGTATGTAAACAAGAAGGAGGCTCCTGTTTTGAGGGTGGAGAGGGGCGTCCCTGTGAAGTTCACCATTCAGGCTGGTCATGATGTAGCACTCTATGTCACTTCGGACCCTGTTGGTGGGAATGCTACTTTGAGGAATTCGTCTGAGGTTATTTATGCTGGAGGACCTGGATCCGAGGGAGTTCCGGCCAGTCCCAGGGAGCTGGTTTGGCTCCCGGATCGGAACACGCCTGATCAAGTTTACTACCATTCTCTGTTTGAGCCGAAAATGGGGTGGAAAGTGCAGGTGGTTGATGGTGGGCTCTCAGATATGTACAACAATATTGTGGTTTTGGATGATCAACAGGTCAATTTTTCTGGACATTATACGATGATTCGATGTCAATTGCAGCACGAGCTGAGAAGAAGAGTGGCTATTTGGCTATTGGTTTTGGAGGTGGCATGGTTAATAGTTTTGTTTATGTTGGTTGGATCGATGATACGGGCATAGGACGTGTTAATAGCTACTGGATTGATGGAAAGGATGCAGCTAGTATTCACAGGACCCATGAGAATTTAACTTATGTCAGATGCAAAGTAGAAAATGGAATTATTACATTTGAGTTCACACGTCCATTAGAGCTTCCATGTGATAAGGGAAGCATCGAATGCAACAATAAGATTGATCCAACCACCCCTCTGAGAGTAGTATGGGCAATGGGGGCAAAGTGGTCTGAGGATCGCCTGACTGAGAGAAATATGCACTCAGCTACGAGCAGCCGTCCTGTTCGAGTTATGCTTATGAGTGGATCTGCGGAGGCTGAGCAGGATCTACGACCTGTACTTGCCGTCCATGGGTTTATGATGTATGTGGCTTGGGGAATTCTCCTTCCTGGGGGAATACTGGCAGCAAGGTATTTGAAACATGTCAAAGGAGATTGGTGGTTTCAAACTCATGTTTATTTGCAGTATTCAGGACTAGCTATATCCTTTCTTGGGGTTCTCTTTGCTGCAGCCGAGCTCAGGGGTTTCTCCCTTCATTCCACGCATGTCAAGTTTGGCGTAATTGCTATGGTATTAGCATGTCTTCAGGCACTTAATGGCTATCTGCGTCCTGCAAAACCCGCAAATGGTACTGTGAAGAGCTCTTCAAGAAGAGTGCTGTGGGAATACATGCATACCATATCTGGAAGATGTGGTATTATTATAGGAATTGCTGCACTTATTACTGGACTGAAGCATTTAGGAGAAAAGTATGGTGGGGAGGATGTCCGAAGGCTTATTTGGGCTTTGGTAACATGGTTTGCATTAGGTGCTTTGTTAATTGCATACTTGGAATACTGTGAAATCAAACAGAAACGTAGAGATAGAAGCTTGGGAGGCGGCAATTGGGTATTGGGTAATACTGAAGATGATGATTCTATTGATCTTCTGCAAACGCCTAGGGATGAGAACTCCCACCCTTCAGATCATATGGAGGTACAGCTTCAACCATTGGGAAAGTAAGAGGAATTGAGGTAAACTTATTTGTAATTTTTTCCGCGAAAGACCACCGGGAAAGAGATATCAGCTTCGGATTAAATTTTGGTTGGATGAGATGCAAAGCTGAATTTTTTGGCTGGTAAGGAGATAGGGCATTGATTCTTCCTGACATAATGGTGTTTGATGAGGTTGTAACATGCAATAGTTTGTAAACGATCGAACTGTATGAAATTTTTAAGAACTGTTGACAGTTTTGGTTTTTACTTTTAAACTGACAACGGTAACTATTTTTTTGCAAATTAGATCCACATTGTGGTTTATGTGAACTTGTGGACGACTTGTTTCAGTATACTAATTCAGTTATGTAATGCTGTTCATTTCTCTTCGTTTCAGTGCATCCTGTTATTCGGTCGATGTGGATCACAGTGCTACACAAGCAAGAAATGTAAGAACTGAAAACCCATGTTTAAAACTGCTCTATCATGGCTTTGAAAAGACAAACACAACCTTCTCAATCATGTGTTTTTCGTCTTGTAAAACAAAGAATAAAAACTGTGAAAGGAAGACAAGCTGCGGAGATAGGTGAAAAAAGCCCCGCAAAGGGTGTTCTGTTATAAAATGGATATAATAATATAATATATAGAGTGATACCATGCACATAGGGTTGCTAATTGAGCGAGCCAGCTCGTGAGCATTTAGCGTTCGGCTCGGCTTGACTCGACTCGAAACTCGACATTCAAATGCTCGACTCGAACTCGACTCGAACTCGAATCTTACGAGCCGAGCTTGAGCAAGGTCGTGTTCGACTCGACTCGACTCGGTTGTAACTCGAACTCGACTCGAACTCGACTCGTAGTTCGACTCGAACTCGACTCGACAAAATAATATAATAATATAGTCTTTATATTATATTTTATTTATATATATATGAAATATAATAACAAAGAAGCAAGATAGTTGAGATGGCAAGTATTCACTTTGATGACTTCAAGGTTGTGGGTTCAAACCACAATGGCCTCACTTTTTTTAAAGTGAGGTACTTTTGACTTTTAATCGAGCTGATTTCGAGCTAACGAACGAGCTGGCGAACGAGCTCACAAAAATTAAACAGTTTAAGTATATTCGAGCTCGAGTCGAGCTCGAACACATAAAAAGTATTCGAGTCGAACTCGAGCATGTATGTCCAAAACTCGTTCGATCTCGAGTCGAGTTCGAACGAGTTTCGAACTATTCGAGCCGAGTTCGAGCACATGTTCAGCTCGGCTCGCTCGCTCAATTAGCACCCCTACATGCACACCGCCAGTTTTGCCCAAATGTTACTCATCTCCACGTGAATATAGATGGCAGCATCCAAATCAATTCACCATTGGAAATTAATAGTTGAAATAAAAAGACGGCGTCAATGCCCCATTCATGTCAAATGTACAGATGGACGCTTTCTTTCTGAACAGCCTCTCAAATGAACCCGCCTTTGACATTCACATTCTCGAGGCCACGTTTTCGCAATCCTCGCTGCCCATTTCTTTCCCTATGCTCCTCGCACACTATTGATAAGTTGCTCCTCTTCACTGCCCATTCCCATGGTGCCCAAGCGGCTCTGTCATCGATCATGCTGCCGCTGCTCGATGGGCGGCCAGTGGAGCACCTGATGTTGACCGCCATTGTCCCTCACCCTCTTTTGTCTCATCACTTAACCTGCAAGACGGCCAGCTTTTTGTGTTTAATAAAGAATTTTAAAATCCAGTTATACCCAATTCTACCTAATTAAACTAAACATTTTCCTCGTAGAGCCCCTTGATATATGAATAGGATATAGCTACATCCAACTTTGATCGGAATTAGTAAATCTAAACCTGAATCTAAAAATTGAATACATTTTATTTTTTATATCCGTGTATCCGTATGACCCATATGTGATCTTAGTCTAACCCAATTTAATAATATAAATTTTAATATTAAAACATATTATAAATAATAATAAAAAATATTATTTTAAAATATTTAAAAAATATTTTTATAAAATATTACCTATTCGGATTAAAAATAAATCAAATCATTTTAAATTCATGTCTGATTCAAATATTTTCTGATATATTATATCCAAAAAATTTAAATTCGAATCTGATCCGAAAAGTTTCGGATCAGACATATACCAGTCGGATTTATGGATATATCCTCTAGCCATGCACAACCAATTAGGTATTTAAAACGTTGTTATAATCAAAACGAAATCAAAGGTGTTGAGCTCTTCACAAATTGGCCATTGTGCTTGGGCTCAAGGCAAGCTGCATTATCACCCAGGCCCAGCCCATTCCAAAGACGACGTCTATAAAATGAGCCATCCAGGTCAGATCAAGCATCTGGGGGGCAACAAATCCATGGGGTGAGGCCACCTGCTAGCGAGGGGGTAGATGGGGATGGCGATGGCCGATGGGTTGTCTGCCCCTCGACCCTGTCGCTGCTGCTGTGCCGGTGATCCTTGTCCCCTCTTCAAACATGTTAGCAACGACCCAGTGGCTTGCCGTTGCTGCTGTTGTCGCTGCTATCTTTCTCGCTTCTTCTTCTTTCTTCTCTATCTATATATATGCATATACCAATGAGCATACCCTTCTCAGCTTGTACTACTTGGGGGCTGTGATGAAATCGTTTTACGTTTGCACCATATTCTGCGTGTGCCCTCCACTTCTGATCTGTATCCTTGTCATGGCGAGGCAGACCTGGGATGGCCGCCTTGGGCAACCGGTTGCAGCCGTGGTTGAGCAGTGAGGGTGGGGGTGGCACAAGTGTCGGAAGTGGTGGGAACCTGAGCTCCCTCTCCAATACCATTTCTGGGTTTTCAATTTCGTTGCATGTTGTCTGAATCTTTCCTTTTATCTCTCTTTCTTCTTTTAAATTCCTTCGATTTATTACTTTTTTACTGTGGAACAAACCCAGAATCTTTGGTTTTCCCAGTTTGTAAACTTGAGTACTCCGAATCTTCGTCGGTGCTTTTCTTGGGTTTGTGGGATTAGTCCGAGTTAAAGGATTTTTCAATAGCAAAATATGCATGTTGAAGATCGGGTCTCTGCCAAGTATCAAGAAAGAAATCCATGCCAATATATGTATTTTCGTAAAAACTTGTAATATTTTAACTATATTTAATTGAATATCGATGACAAAATATTAATGATCACCTCCTGTAATTTACGAGGTGTTAATAATATAATCAGTACATGTCCGAAGCGGGGTTCATGCTTCTAAATTATGCAGTTAAACTCGTTCCCATGTACAAAATCTATGTCTAGAAGCAAGGTCCTGACCTCAAAATTTTAAAGTGTACCATTTCTTTCACCAATGTTCGTGTACACAAAATGTCCCAACTTTTAACATCAGAATGCTAAATTACGTATAGGCAGCCATATGGATTTCATCCCACAAGCATAATTGTACTACGCTCGAAAGTTTATGGTTGGCTCAAACAAATACCAAGAAACATCCGAGCCGGAACATCCTTAAAGATATGGCAATGGTGGCCTATCCAAATTCCCATTCACCTGAGAACATTTTTTTATTATTTCAAAGCTACTCTTGCGTGCACACTTCAGAAATATTCCATAAACAAACAATTTCAGAACAAGAAGCATATCATAAGGGTACAACTACAGAGTAGAAAAGCCATTACTCCACGCATATAACACTATGGAACACATATAAGTCTTGAAGCCCAGCATATCTGTACTTTCTTACACACAAGCATTACTCCATATGCTATAAGATATTGGTAAACAAAATGTGGACCTACGGAAATCAAAGACGAAAAGCAAGCTCAAAAACCCAACAAGGATTTGACCCACCAGACACCCTTGGTATCTTTTGGCGACTCGTCAGCCTCAGGCGGCGGATCAGCCTGCGGCGTCTTGTGAAGTTTGCTCACATCATAGCCTAGCTCCTTCGCCTTCTCCACCAGTTGGTTGTACATCTCTTCTTCAAGATGGGGCTGCCTGCACAGTATCTGCTCACACGAACACCAAAAAGAATTTTCAGGTATCTTATGTGAGTGTTTGACACGTTACAGACAAATTAGACTCCCCATTGTCGAACAGTAAATCGATATGAAAATTATATGATGTATTTAAAGAATTTTTAGTTAAAACAAAGATACTAATGACATAAAATGTATGATAATAAACGTGTTGTCAAAATACTATATCATACCATCATTTAAATAAAAGGACATGAAATTAAAGTATGAAATGTAGACACTAACTTGATCCATAAATGCAGGGATGGTGAACAAAGGTTAAAAGATCATACTCTTACTGGCAACAAATTGAGTGAATATACATATCGCTCTATGGTATCAACTTAAAATCATAAATGAGTGGTAGAGTGTCCATAAATTTCAAGCTTCATTGCATCTAATACCAAGAAAAAGAAGAAATAGATTAGACAGGAGCAAAAAGCAACATATGATATTACATGTGTCATTCAAATAACAAATAACAGGGTATACTATAATGCAGATGCTAATGTGAACACAAACATAAGGGGAGAGTCCCAACAAAGGTTTGAAAATCATCTTAATTGTGTTTATTTCATGAAAATATCTATCTAATTGACCTGCATTATCGGCAACATATCCCAAATTATGGTATAATAGATAATATCACGACATAAATGTCTGATAATACATATGTATTTTCCAAATAACAGATTATACACACTAATGTGAACCATAATAGATAAAGCCGAGACCCAACAAAAGTTTTAAGGCCATCCTAGTTATGCTTAAAACTAACAGACTCTGAATTTTGACTATCACTAAACGAAAGAGGTACCATGATCCAATTTGTTGTATTTTGATTCGTTCAATATCCTACTTTTAATGACAAACACAACAGCCCTTTGATTAATTAATGGGATAGGATTTGCTAGGAAGTAGCACTCTCATTGGTATAATTGACTACAATTAGTGGAATTTAACTACTTGTTATGGTTATATATATTCTCCCGACTCTACTAATTGTGGTCATTAAAATGGTAGCAGCACTCAGTGGTCTAAATGATCACAATTAGTGGAATTTAACTACCTCTTACCATTATATTACCCGGCTCTATTAATTATGGTCATTTAGACGGTAGCATTGCTCTCATTGGTCTAAGTGACAACCATTAATGGAATTTAACTGCTTGCTACAATTATATTCTCCAGACTCTACTAATTGAAATGAGAGGGATACTAGCAAATTAGCTGTAGCATTTGGACCAATGAGAGGCTTTATTAATAAGAGTTGATGTCTATCTAATTGACCCGGGTTTCTAATTTCAATGAGATGTCTGGCATTATTTGTAAAACATCTTGAATCAAGGTATGATACTGATACTGATACAGATACAATAGACGACTTATGGTAGAGACGTATTGCGAAATTGCAAACTTTAGTTGAAAATTCTATAGATTTTTCTTTTTTAAGATATATATAACAAAGACAAGAGTATGCATATAGCAGCATAAAATTAATTAAAATGGCATGGCTTGGAAAATAGAAATAAAAACATTTAAAAAAAACATGACATTACCCAAAGATACCGACGGCTGGGCTGGCCAATCAGAGCAAACTGGTAGTCACCATCGAGAGCGAGAACCCAGTAATCACCGGTGACGGGTATGATCGGCAGGAAAGGAGGCACGTAGAACCTGACCTTGAGCTTGGCCTCGTCGCTGCCCGGGTCGGCCTTGTACGCCGTGCCTTCGATGAAGCCCCTCTTGCCGCCGTCGGTCCATGTCTCGTTGAGGACCTTGACGGTGCCGTCGGGGTTGAGGGCGTAGGTGGCGCGGGTATTGGCGCCGTTCTTGGGCTGGAACCGGGATGGGAAGGAGGCGATCTCGTACCACCTGCCCATGTACCGCTCCAAGTCCACGCCTTTCACAACTTCCATGGCATTGCCCGCCATTGGGATAGGACGAAGTCGGGTGTTGGAGGATTCGAAGGCAGTAGGTGGCTTGGGGAAGAGGCAGGAGAAGAGAGGGAGAGAAGTAGGAGATAAGAGGTAGAAGGAGAGGGAATGTTCCCGAAAATGAAATGGTCAAAAAGCCCATGGGCTTTTGTACGTAATTCAATCATATTCCTCGACAAATTTAAATTAGACCCTACTCTATGGACACTTTGATAAAGCCCACCAGCCCATTATTATAAGATATTTTTATCTAAGGTTTTTCAGGATGCCCGTAATAACCAACGAATAACAAATACTTTCCTTTGTGTAGATCTTACTTATTTTTACCGCTTTAGTGGGAGCTACCCCATGTATTACTTAGGAATGATATGGGGTTGTTAGGACTTAAGAGTGTATTGGCTTGTTTGTAGTTTGACCTCTTATTCCACATGAATTAAGGGTTCTTCAAAGCTCTCCAATCACAAGTCTATTGTAGCTAGTTGGTATCAAAAGTTAAATGTTAAAATTGAAGATTGCTAAAGATGGAATGAGTTAGTTAATTCGGCTAGGGTGATATTTTACATAGGGGCAATACTTGTAAATTTAGACATTCGAGATATACCATAAATGAATGTTAATGAGTTGGTGATAAAAATGTAAACCGTGAATTATAAGAATCATCATTAATAATTTAAAATATAATTTTTACAATTTTTTTATTTCATTTATTTTATTTTTTTAATATCTTTTCATCTACAATTTATACTGAACTCCTAAATAGTTTAGACCTAGCTCATCATTAGAGAGCTGTATTTATTTCAAATTCTTTGAGCATCTTCTTCTGACATTAATTAACTAAACTACAATTGTAAAGTCTAATCGAGGTAGAAGATTGATCACACAACAATTAATTTGGCGCTCATAGTGTAACATAATATATTTGATTTCAGGCACATCAAATTTTATAGATTGCTAGGGGTTATCCTAAAAAAATTAATAAAAGGGGGTGATGCTTTCGTCTTTTTTATTTATATATTTCTTAATTCATATGGTGCATAATAAATGCACAAGCAAATCATATGGTCTTAAAATCGTAATATATTAATGTTCATAATAGAACTACCGAAAGCCGACCTCACTTTAATTTTATATATATATATATATATATATATATATATATACCCAATCAGAACAGTACAAAAATAAAAATAAGAAAATTTAAACTAAGAAAAGCAAATAATGTCATACATATCTTTATAATCTAGTAAACAATCAAGGAATTTGATCTTTAAAAATAATCTTTCTAATATAGATATCTTTAAAAATCTAGCCAATCTAAATTTTATTGGCTAGTGTATATAAAATTGAAATAAAATTGATGAAATAAACACTGGTCTGTTTGGTTTGAGAGAATATAAGAGAAAGAAAAGGAAAAGTGCTTTTTTAAAGAAAATTCAAGTGTTTGGATTGATGGAAAATGTGTGGTGTAGAAAACTGATTTCCATTAAAGTGGGGCCCACTAGAAAATCTATTCAAAAGCTGTTTCCCCAGAATATCACTTCATTAAATATCGATGGCATTAACTTTCTGAGTTCTTTTCAATTTTTTTCTTTTGCAAAAGTGAGAAAAAAAAAGAAACTCAAATTTGCACCCTACTTTGGTGCAATCCCATATATAGAAACATTCATGAAAATAAAAAATCAGTTAATCTCATATTAAAAAAAAATGTTACACAACTTCCCATATAAGTGCATCTTGGCAAACTGTTTTCTTTTTTACATAATTAGAACAGAATAGAATTTGGGATAAATTTTTTTAAAATTCAATGTTAAATTCTTTATTACAAAACCAACCTCCTTTTTTAAAAACTTCTATTAAAGTGAATTTGCTCATAAAAATTAGAGTTCAGATTTGTTGGACTGTTGACCAAAAAGCATTTATCTTATTAGAAGGCAAGTTCTTTCCACATGGATATATAAAAGGCATTGGTGTAAAACCCTACCTCCAGATATAATTGCAAAAATCAAAATTAGAATTCGAATTAGAATCAGTTTTCGAATGAGTCACTAAATTGGATCGAATCAGTCTAAATCGGTCCAACAAAAATTTTAACTTAATCAAAATTAGTGGGTTATTAGTTATAAAACATGTCATTCTAATGTCATTTTTATGTTATGATCTGTATTATATTTTATAATATTTTCCTATATATTTTTTGAATTATTCGGAGTTAGTTATTATTTTTAATTTGAGTCAGTGTCGAGCCAATTTTTAATTACAAGAATGCCACCACTATTTCATCCCCCCTTCCCCTCCCCGATGCCGCCCATTATCCCTCCCTCGATCTTCGCCGCCGTCCTGCCCAGCTGCCCCGTCGCCACCCTCGTCGCCTTGTCGCCCCATTGGCCCTCCTTGCCCCCAGCCTAGCTCTGCCCCGTCGCCCCCCTTGCTTGATTCACGTATTTTTTTCAACCAGATCGCCACCGATCTGATTTAAATCGGCTGATTCCGAGTCAAATCGATTGATTTCTGCATCCTTGCCTTCAGGT
Organism: Piper betle; assembly: GCA_033002965.1. Classification (NCBI taxonomy): domain Eukaryota; kingdom Viridiplantae; phylum Streptophyta; class Magnoliopsida; order Piperales; family Piperaceae; genus Piper; species Piper betle. The sequence continues at coordinate 46,105 of JAURVB010004855.1, forward strand.
TAAGGTTTTATCCGCTTGTTGCCCTTCCCGATTTGGGCCAGTCTTGAGTTAGTTCAAGTTGGTTCAAGTCATTCCAGCTTTCTGACTATGAGTATGAGCCTAAATAACCGTATGAGCATGTTATAAAGGCTAAGTATGTCTAATATATAAATAGTAACTTTAGTTATACTACATCAAAGCATGAGTTATTAGTGTATCCACAAGCTATACAAATTTGTTTTGCTTGTGTTAGCAGAAGGGGTTTTAGTGTTAGATCTAGGCTGTCTAAAGAGTATCAGTTAGGTCCGAGGTTTGTCAGCGTCAATCTGAGCTTTCCATCACTCTCTCTCTCTCTCTCTCTCTCTCTCTCTCTCTCTCTATATATATATATATATATATATATATATATATATATATTGCATATACCCCGTTGGTGGACCTCAACGGCCTACGAATTGTAAGATGACTTGATCTTGCCATGTGGCAAGATCTGGGTGGTACTAGAAAACCGTAGCATTGCCTCCCATTTTTCTGAGAATTTCTCATGATTTTGGAAGAATTTCACTATTATTGCCGCTGCCACTTTGGGCTGCTGCTAGTGAGTGTCCAGCCCACCCTCGACCACCGGACCGACAGCACCATTACTGCCTCACGACCGGCTATCAATCTATACACATCACTACCACTGATGTAGCCTTTGTCTGCCAGTTTTCCATTGTCGCCAGCACCGTTTGAGCCATTTTTTGGCACCGGTGCCACCTGCGGTAGATCAAATAACCCAGACAGCTTTCCCTCATCAAAGCTAAACTTTTAAGACCACCTATGACCACCGCTATGACCATGATTGCCACAGGAGACATTGTCATACTTGTTGACAATTCCATCCATTTTTGGTTGTTTTTGAGCCAACCAGTGGCTGGACTCCGTTGATCACTGCCACCATCACCTTTGCCTCGACGTCCTCTGTCGATCGCGACTGGCAGTAGCCCCCACTGTGCCGCTGTTGGCTGATTCCAAAGATGGGCACCGCCAGCCTATTTGCCTGTGTTTGAGTCTGACCAGCCATGACCACGTCCGCCTAGCCTGCGACCTTGTTCACATGTCCGTGTCCATGCCCGTGTCTGTCTAGTTAACCTAGCCTACCATTGTAGTTGACTTGGACCGAGTTAACTCGGTCTGGTTCAGCCTAGTTGACCCAATTTAGCCCACTTGACTCGGTCTGGTCCAACTTCCGTTTTCACCAATTTTTTGCCTGTGTTCAGTAATTTGAGACTTTCTACATTAGTTTATATGTATATTCACATTATTTAACATATTTTAATGTTACAAGCGTTTTTCTTTATTATTTATTTATTTATTTATTATTATTATTTATTTCGTGTTATTTATATATATGATGATTATGATGCATACTCATATGATTATTTATTATTGTTAATGATGTATTTACTTATTAATATTATTTTTTATTCATGTTTATCCTAATCAATTAATTAATTATTATTTATTTGCTCGTGGACATGTTATTTGGGCAGGGGCGATCGGCGGAGGTGAAGGATGGGCGGTGTCAAGGGGAGAGAAGGGGGGGGGGGGGGGGGGGGTGGTAAAAGAAATAGCAGGTGGCATTCTCGTGATTAAAAGTTAGCTCGACTCTGACTAAAGTAAAAAATAATAACTAACTCTAAATAATTTTAAAAAAAATCAAAAAATATTATAAAATATAATACACATTGTAACATAAAAATAATAATAGAATGACTTGTTTTATAACTCATATCCCACCAATTTTGACTAAGTTGAAATTTTTGAATATGACTGATTTAACTGAACTGATTCCTGACTAATTTAGACCGATTTGATCCGAATCAGTGACTCCCTCAGAACCTGATTTATACCCCAATCCTGATTTTTGCAACTATGGTATATACAGGTCACAACGGATGATGGATTAGTGACGAGCTGTGGATTAGTGAGAGGGTTGTTCCAACCCTGGAGGATCTTGACATCTTGAGTTTCCTCATACCCATAGAGGAGTGGAGTACACGATTACAGTTATGTACAGTGCATGTCTAGACTTGTGGTATCAAAGGGTACTGAAGGTGACTTCTTAAGAGTACTTGGCCATTTTGACCTTGGATAAGCGTCGTATGTAGGTATGGAAAGGGCTTAGGATATGTACTTTTCCCAAGAGTGAGACAAGTTATTGCTGAGACAGGCTTTTATTGAGAGTAGCACACACCAATTTAGTTCGGTTCACTATTGATGCAACGTATCATGCCCGGTTCATCCTTAAACCGAACCAAAATATTATATTATTTAATATGGTTATCTCTTAACTTAATTACATTGAAGACCACGCCCACAAACCCCTTAAGATCTAAACCTATTTGGCATCTTGGATGGAAGACAACCACAACAAGCAAAAAAAACAAAAAATCAAAATATTATAAATTATTGGAAATATAAGTTTCCAAAATATGAGGTTATTACATTAGTATTCTAAGCTAAGAGTAAAGATGTTCGATGACCAAAATAAAATGAGAAAGGAGCATAAAACAACAAATGAACAATGCAATGGGAGTATGTGTATGTGTGAAGACTTTAGCATCCCCCTGTATCTGCCAAAGACACTCTAGGCACACCACCTACATAAATATTCAAAGAAAAAAATGCCAATAACAAGCCATGCAACAAGTTACAAGTCCGTAAAATATAATAACTATAATATCAAACTGGCATACGAACTTAGTAGTTTATATTAAAGTAAAACAAGAAGGGGATAGTACATCACAAAAAGAATCACACAACAACCAAAGGAAATTAGACCGATTGCAGCTGATCGGGCAACATCCTTTCTCTTATCCTCTCCAATTTTACCATGTTCCTCTCCTCTGAGCTTTGAAGGCAAGACAAGTACACTGTAGTCATGACATTCACCGTAGAATACGGTACCCATAACCCTACACCTCTTTGGGTGTGAGAAGCTCATAGATGCAGGGGTGAAAATAATGTACCAAGAAGATAAAGTAGAGCATTGCGTCTATCCCATTAATAATGAAACAATTGGGCTCCTCAATAGGTCTCACCATAGAACATACCCCTAGAAATGGGACTTACCCGAAACAATCTCCCCACTTTCAAAATCGCAAAAATATAATATAATAATAGGAGGCTTAGGCAGCGAATAATAATATTAACAGGCCTTTGGAAAGAAGACAACCTGTGATGGATCTTTTGGTTTTCAAAAACAACTCAAGGGATCTCATCCTCAATGGTTATTAAACACGACATCTAAATGACCCAAACTAAGTGGATTGCGTTAAAACCACCACTTAATTCATCCTACCATATAAAATAACTCAACCATAAGATAAGCATAAAATAAGTCCTAAACGGACCTTGTCTCCAAGCTCCAAGCAATCTACTGGCGAGCTCGAACCACACAACCTATAAACGAACCTAACTCAACATCTAATAAAATCTATATAATGCATGCATGAGAATGTGCGATTAAATGAGATATGATTAATTTAAATCAATTGTTATATATATTTGTGGATTACAATAGATGAATAAAAATATGATATGAATGAATGAAAAAGAATAATAACAAAATAATAGTGCAAGGGTTACTCACATAAAAGATTTAACTAAACTGAAGGTATATAAGATGAAGGTTCTAGAAGAGGATTAAGTAACAATTTTGACAAACTCTGGCGAACGACAATGTTGGGAAAACTCAACAAAAGGTGGAAGGATGATAGAAATAGGTTTTGGAATTCAGGGTAGAAAAATGTGTTTAAAAAGACAAAGTTTTCATAAAAAATGAGAAGATAAGAAAATGAAAAAACAATGAATCTTGATATAGGGAATTTAAGAGGAATAAATGAATATATGTACAATTAACAGACACGACCCACCATGTGATAAGGTTTATTAATGTGACATGACTCATGATATCTTTATGCCTCTAATTAAATTATACTTATATAAATTTCATGACTTTTGTAATGGTACAACACTAAAGAAATATATAAATGAGTATGAAGTAAAGCTAGTCACATACATAAAGTATAGAAGACTATTAACAAGTGGTGTGATGGCAAGCCAAAGGTCATATTAACTTATGTATTTGATAACATCTTTATAGTAAATGCATGATGTGTAAATGTTAAGTGTTTAAAATATACAATATTTACCCAGTTTTTTAATATGATTTTGTACTTCTCGAGTATAAACATTATTAATTAAATAATATTTTACTTTATTATTTTAGTTAATTAATATTTTATTATATATGCTTAACTTTGATGTTTTAATGCAGAAAAAGATGAATAAATTAAGCTTTGGATTTGATTGGTCATGACACTTGGCGCTACCCAATGGTTACAATTCATGGTGTTCAATGGAGTCGAACAGTTGGAAACTTGAAGAGACATTATAATTAATTAGATTACGTCGATTTGTGAACACCCTCTTCGAATTCTTGTATCTCTACTTCTATATAAAGGGGTGGTCATTTGTTGTTGATCATAACTCATCTCTTGGCTTCAAATTGTAGTAGAAGTAGTAGTTTTAGTTTTTGTAATTTCTTTCTCTTTCGTAATAAAAATTAGTTTCTTCTTTATACTGTTTTTCTTTATATTATTTTCTATTTTTATTATGGAGTAGTTTTATATTTCGTTCTAGAGAAGAATGGAACTTAACATGATTTAATTGAATTTATTTCAAGCTTTTACTCTTTTATTCAATCGGAATGTTTGAATTATCATATTCTTAATGCTAAGAATAGATTGATCACCTATTTTTAGATCATGAGGTTTAATTAGATTTCGGGAGAAATTAATTAGATTAGTCATTGATAATTCATCATACGACGAGTCTTTTGACTTGTTTGTCGTTGTGGTCGGAAGATACATAACACCGTATGCGATTGTAAGGCAAATCTTAATGCATTATTTTGTTGATTAATCAATTATCACCGGGAGGTAGAAATTGAGGCAAAATAATAGAAGCATGAAGGAGCGGGAGCCACCATGTCATATAATTATCCTAGATCGACAATCTGAGGGAATAAAAGATAAGAGTAAGATTTGATGAAGATTAAATTCATGTTAAGGGAAATTCGACTCTAGAACGAGTTTTATAATTTTGACTTCGCTTTTAATTTAAAGTTATTACTTAGATTTAGTTAAGTTAGTTATTTTTGTTTTGCTCCTCATTTTATTTTCTTTAGTTAATTATAGGAAATTCATCTCCCTGTGGGACGATACTCGATTTATCATTATATTACTTGTTTCGACCGTGTATACTTGCATGTCACTAAAATTATTCGAACAAGTTTTTGGCGCCGTTGCCGGGGAGATCGAATTTTCTTAATTAATTTAGGATTAGAATTTTGAGTGTTTTTCTTTTCTTTTTAGATTTTAGTGTCTGATTATTTTTAAAAACAAAAAACAAAAAAAGAAGAAAAAAGGAAAATAAATACTATCATTGTCTTCTTCCTTGTTATTATTTGTTTATGTATAGATTAGTGCGGTCACCTTTGTCTTCTTGTGATTCAAAGATTGAAAGGACTTTGAGAAACTTGTGTGCCGCTGGAAGAAGAGCACAAGAAGCCATAGAGGAAGAAGCCATGCATTCATGGAGGACTACCGGAGTTTTAGAATTAGATGCACTTACTGCTTTATCTGCTCAGGTCAGTGATTTAACTAATGAAGTTCAAATTCTTAATATACAGAGACAGGTTAAGGCTGTAGAACCAAGGTGTGAATGGTGTGGACAAGGACATTTTACAGGTCAATGTGCAACAAATCAAGTTAATTACGTAGGCAACTTTATTTGGAACAACAATCCCTATTCCAACACCTACAATGCGGGCTGGTGCAATAACCACAATTTTTCATGGAATAATTCTTCACAATCGGTTGTTGTCCCCAATAATCCACCACCACCATCACAGCATTATCAACCCCCTTCACTTTCTTTTCAGCAACAACAACAACCAGATTTGGTCCAAATGTTCAATTCCATGCAACATACCATGCAACAAACTATGCAACAATTTATGCAGAATCAGCAACAACAACAACAACCGTTTATGCAACAAGTTATGGTGCAATTAAACAAGGAACCAAGTGAGCGACCCAAGGGTGTACTCCCTAGCCAATCAGAACAACCAAGGAATGATGGTCAAGAGCATTGCAAAGCTATAACAACCCAGAGTGGTATTACTTTACAGGAACCATTTCAGTCAAATGAAATTAAGGAAAATAATGAAAAACCAAATAACAAATATGAAATCAATACATTGGTTAGCTTACTCGGATGCAAAGGGGATCAGTTTAGTAACTCATTACATAAATCCATAAATTCTCTTTGTGAAGAAGATATTGATGTGGATGAGATGGTTAAAGTATTAGATTCACAACCAATTTTGCGTCAACGATTCAAAGTTATGGAAACCTTAGATCTACCATTCTACAGATTGCTGCCATCAGTTGAAGTACCACCTATTTTGGAGCTAAAGCAACTTCCAAAACATCTCAGGTATATTTTCTTAGGGCTTAATGACACTATTCCTATTAGTATATCTTCAGTGCTAACTATATTGCAGAAAGAGAAGCTGATTAGAATATTAAAAGATTACAAGTCAGCTATTGCTTGGACTATAGCAGACAAACATGGCATCTGGTGTGGTTGCTGGTCATTTTCTCCTGGACAAAAGTTTTTTCCATATGGTGCAATTGAAATTAAGACTGAACAAGGGGATCAATCATTTAAAGTCAATGAAGCATGGGTCAAGTCCAAATTCAGTTATTCATGATAATCATCCACCGACTAATTGAAATGAGGGAGTTCTCTTTCACTTCTTTTTCTTTATTTTTATTTTTGAGGACAATGTTTAGTTTAAGTTTGGGGGTGATGCCTTAATTTTGTGCATATTGTTCAGTGCTTGACTCGCATTTAGATTTAGATATACATATATATATATATATATATATGTATAGTATAGTTTAGTGTAAAAATTTTATTATGCAATGGTATTTTAGTCTCTTGGTTCAATGATAGATACATGTGAATTAGTCTTACCTTTCTTGAGAAAACTTGATTAATTGATATGAGGGATGAACTGAGTAAAAGATTGCAGTCGAGAGTTGGTTCTCTACCTTATAATATTTTCACAATCCTTTGGTTTAGATGATTTCAATGAATGTTTTGCAATAAGGATTGTACATGATGGTCATGACTTTTAGAATTTGCCCTAGCGACTTTCGAGGCGAAATATTTGGTTTGCCATGTTGATGGAAAATGATATAGGCATTTCTTTTTGATGAGTTTGGGCCTTTCTTCAAGCCTACCTAATATAAATTATCCTTTGTACACAATTTCATGGCCTTTATTATACATATTTGTTTGATTACCCTTATTTTAGCCTTGGCCTTTTTATTGAAAATATATCTTGCTGCTTGAGTCCTAGCACCCTAGTATTTTGAAATCGTTCTAAATTCTAACAGGGATGAAACTTTGAGTAGTATAGGGGGAAGGCATTGCATGTTATAAAGTGGTGATTGAGTAGATTGTGTGGACTTTCCTGGAACTTTGCTTTGTAAAAAATAAAAAAATAAAAAAAGAAAAGAAAAAGATGAGGCAATGATCCTCCACCAGTAAACACAAGATGAAGCAATAGTCTTCCACTGGTTTGAAATAAAAGAAAAAAAGAAAAAGTAGCAGGTAGTCAATGGAAAATCAAAGCAAAGTTAATTCTTATATTGGGTCAAGTCGATACTACATTTAAGGAAGTTTCTGTCATATTGATACGGTGTTTGGGGATTTGCTAATCATGTATGTTAGGATTTAGAAAGGATTTTTAATTCTAGGGTGCATATTAGCCTCTGATTTTTCTATCTTATTTATTCGATTTTTGGTCCCTAGCCCCTGGCCCCGTTACAACCTATAAAGACCTATTGATTCTATTAAATTGGCATTGCCTACATTAGTGGAGATGGGAGCGAAAGGTGAACATATTTAAGCATGTGCTTGATTTTATTCTCTTGGTTGTAGATGAGAATGATAAGCCAATGGATTATCTTACACACACACACAGAGCTTTCTTTTGGATGTGATTGATGAAAGGGAATTTTTGATTTGATTGACATCTTGTTGACTCTTGAGGGTTTGATTAAGAATCATATGAGAATATAATAGGGACTAAGTATTTTTGTGTAGTAAAATTTTCTTTGTTATGATATTTTGCTCGGGACGTGCAAAAGTTTAAGTGTGGGGGTGTGTTAAGTGTTTAAAATATACAATATTTACCCAGTTTTTTTAATATGATTTTGTACTTCTCGAGTATAAACATTATTAATTAAGTAATATTTTACTTTATTATTTTAGTTAATTAATATTTTATTATATATGCTTAACTTTGATGTTTTAATGCAGAAAAAGATGAATAAATTAAGCTTTGGATTTGATTGGTCATGACACTTGGCGCTACCCAATGGTTACAATTCATGGTGTTCAATGGAGTTGAACAGTTGGAAACTTGAAGAGACATTATAATTAATTAGATTACGACGATTTGTGAACACCCTCTTCGAATTCTTGTATCTCTACTTCTATATAAAGGGGTGGTCATTTGTTGTTGATCATATCTCATCTCTTGGCTTCAGATTGTAGTAGAAGTAGTAGTTTTAGTTTTTGTAATTTCTTTCTCTTTCGTAATAAAAGTTAGTTTCTTCTTTATACTGTTTTTCTTTATATTATTTTCTATTTTTATTATGGAGTAGTTTTATATTTCGTTCTAGAGAAGAATGGAACTTAACATGATTTAATTGAATTTATTTCAAGCTTTTACTCTTTTATTCAATCGGAATGTTTGAATTATCATATTCTTAATGCTAAGAATAGATTGATCACCTATTTTTAGATCATGAAGTTTAATTAGATTTCGGGAGAAATTAATTAGATTAGTCATTGATAATTCATCATACGACGAGTCTTTTGACTTGTTTGTCGTTGTGGTCGGAAGATACACAACACCGTATGCGATTGTAAGGCAAATCTTAATGCATTATTTTGTTGATTAATCAATTATCACCGGGAGGTAGAAATTGAGGCAAAATAATAGAAGCATGAAGGAGCGGGAGCCACCATGTCATATAATTATCCTAGATCGACAATCTGAAGGAATAAAAGATAAGAGTAAGATTTGATGAAGATTAAATTCATGTTAAGGGAAATTCGACTCTAGAACGAGTTTTATAATTTTGACTTCGCTTTTAATTTAAAGTTATTACTTAGATTTAGTTAAGTTAGTTATTTTTGTTTTGCTCCTCATTTTATTTTCTTTAGTTAATTATAGGAAATTCATCTCCCTGTGGGACGATACTCGATTTATCATTATATTACTTATTTCGACCGTGTATACTTGCATGTCACTAAAATTATTCGAACAGTAAACAACCCCTCTAACGTGTAAATGGCCCTATTAACTACTTCTAAATCACAATGCATGCTAAATAAAACCACACCAATAGGCATCCACATGAGCCAAAGCCTTCTAAACCAAGGCATGAGCAACACTAACTCTCCCTAGAATTGAGAGCTAAAAGCCAAGCCAAACCAAATCAAATCAAAAGGCAAACTAAATCAAACTAAAGGCCAAACCAAACCGAACAATAAATAAAATCCTAATCCAAAGGGCATAGATTTTACAATCTCACCTCCCTAAAAAAAAATCCGTCCTAGAAATTTACCCATGAACCAAGAACAACACTCAAAACACAAGCACATTGCACGCCCAGCAATAAAAAAGTTACCTCAACCCAAAGCCGAATCCTCAAACAAGCTAGGATTATTCTTTCGCAAATCATACTCCAACTCCCATGTGGATTCTTTGACACTTCTACATTCCTACTATACCCGACCCAATTTCACTGCCCTATTGCAGAACTTCTTTTCTTAACAGTTAAGAAGATGTAATGCTTGCTCCTTATATGACAAGTTCAGCTGCAACTCAAACTCCTTATAACTGATAATAAAGGTGGCTCTGAAATGTACCTCATCAGCATGAAAATATGGAATAGTGGATGTATTGCTCACAAATGTGGATGTCGAGCCAATTCATAAGCTACTTCACTTACCTACTTCAAAATAGGAAATTGTCCAATATACCTTAGGCTAAGCTTTCCCTTCTTCCCAAATCTCACGTTTCCTTTTGAAGATGACACCTTAAGGAACACAAGGTCATTAACTTTAAATTCAAGTCTTGACGTTAAAATCAACACATGATTTTTGTTGATCTTGAGTCGCTTTCATTCTTTTTCTTATCTGAGCCACAACTTCTTGAGATTGTCGAACCATATCCGATCCAATCCAATAAGACAGTGATTTGCAAAATGTTCCGTACAATGCCTCAAACAGTGTCATACCACATTTTGCTTGGTAACTATTATTGTAAGAAAACTCTCCCAAAGGTAGGCGTTCCTCCCAACTACCATCAAATTCTAACATGCATGTTCTAAGCAAATTCTTTAAAGTCTGAATAGTACATTCAAATTGTCCAGTAGTTTGTGGACGAAAAGTAGTACTGAAAGACAACCAAATACCCAATGCTACTTGAAATGCTTCCCAAAATTTAGAAGTAAATCTTGAATCATGATCTGACATTATCTCTTTTGGCATTCTATGATACCTCACAATCTCTAAGATATATAATCTTGCCATTTTCCTTAGTGTGAAGTCGACCCTAATTAGAATAAAATAAGTAGATTTTAACAATCTATCAATAATTACCCAAATAGCATCATGGTAATTTCTTGTCTTTGGAAAGTTAGAGACAAAATCATAGGCAATACATTTCCACTTCCATTCTAGAATTGCTAAAGGTTGCAGAGTATCACTTGGTCTCATGTGTTCTACCTTAATTTGCTAACAAGTTGGATACTTTTGCACAAAATCAATTACATTTTTCTTCATACATGTCACTAATGTTATTCTTTGCACATCATGATACATCTTTGTAGCTCCAGGATACACAAGACTTCTAGAAGCATGTGCTTTGAAAAGGATATCACTACAGAGATCAGGAAAATTTGGAACTTGAGGAACATAGAGTTGATTATTCAATCGAAATAGTCCATCATCACTCTTAGAAAATAGTAGATAAGCTTGCCTAGAGATCCATTGATTTGGCAACACAGCTCTGTGTTGTGCCAACCTAACCCTACTAATTACACTAGGTGTTGTTGTCAATCGAGTCATCATGGTTGCAATATCTCGATCTCTGAGCTGAGTTGCATAATGACTCAAACCATTAGCCACCATATTAGTCTTTCCTTCCAAATAACCAATCTTAACATATAATTAGTAAAGAATTCCAACCATCTCTTTTGCCCATTGTTTAAGTCTTTTTGGGTGAAGATATAATTTAAAAATTGATGGTCAGTCATTAACTTGAATGGAGTTTCATACAAATAATGTCTCCAAGTTTTCAATGCATGAATCACCGCAGCTAACTCCAAATCATGAGTTGGATAATTCTTCTCATGCTGCTTTAACTGTCTTAATGCACAAGTAATAACTTTGTCTCTCTGCATGAGCACACATCCTAATCCAACTTCTGACGCATCAGTATATACCACAAAATCTTCGTATCTAACCAATCATGATAGCACAAGTGCTAAAGTTAATTTCTCCTTTAATGTCTGAAAACTTTGCTAGCAATCATCAGTCCAGAAAAATTATTCTTCCTACCTAGTTAATTTGGTAAGAAAAGCCACAATAGAGGAAAACCCTTGGATAAATCATCTATAATATCAAGCTAAACCCAAGAAACTTCTAACTTTAGTGACTGACTTTGGTGGCTCCCACTTCTCAATAGCTTCAATCTTGGTCATATTTACAGCAATTCCTGTAGAAGAAATAACATGACCAAAAAAATTTTGCCTTCTTAAGCCAAAAATCACACTTTGAGAACTTTTCATATAATTTGTGATCTCTCAGGGTTTGCAGAATAGTTCTCAAATGTTACTCATGTTCTTTCTCTGAAGAAGAATAGATCAAGATGTTATCGATAAAGATAATGACAAACTGATCTAAATATGGTTTGAATACTATTTATTAAGTCGATGAATACTATAGGAGAATTAGTCAACCTAAAAGGTAACATCAAAAATTCATAATGCCCATTGCGAGTTCTAAATGCTATCTTTGACACATCTTCAACTCTAATCCTTGGTTGATGGTACCTTGATCTCAAGTCAATCTTTCAGAATTCCACAGTTGAGGACAATTGGTTAAATATTTCATCAATATGAGGTAGGGGATACTTTTTTTATTAGTCATTTGATAAGCATCCTATAATCAATGCACATCCTCATACTCACATGCCTTCTTCTTCATAAACAAAACCAAAGCTCCCCATGGTGACACATTAGGCCAGATAAATCCTTCATATAACAACGTCCGCAATTGAGTCTTCAACTCTTGTAATTTTGGTGGTGGCATATGATACAAAGCTTTTCAAATTGGAGTCATCGTAGGTAAGAAATTAATGGTGAAATCTATCTATCATTCTGGTCTCAACCCTATAATATCTTTTAGGAATGCATCTTCAAATTCACTAACAATAGGAATAGATGATACCCCCAGTTTCTCCTTGTTGGTAGACATCAAGACAACCATGATCATTTCATATCCTCAATCCACATACTTTAGAATTTTGTGATAACCGACAAATCCCGACGAAATATCCCTTCCTTGCTCTTGAAAAGTGCAATGTCGTCTACCCCTTCTAAAATATACCTTTTTCTTCTTACAATCAATCAACTCTCCATTCTCCGACATCCAATCCAAACTAAAAATCACATCAAACTCTACCATCTAGAACACAAAGAGTTTGACCACAAAAGAGCACTCTTGGATATTAACAGTGACCCCTCGTGCACACAAACCCACAGTAGACAGAAGACCAATGAGAGTGGTTACTAATAAAGAATGTCCTAGACTCACTACTTCCAATCCCACTTTATCAACAAATTCAAACGAAACAAAAGAATGTATATGCCCATAATCAAACAATACTAAAACCGGTTTAGATCCAACAAGAAGCATACATACAACAATTTTAGTCTCCGCCAAGCATTAGCAATAGTAGTAGCAAACATCTTCCCTTTAGCTTGTGTAGGTGCCACCTTGATAGGATTTGATGGAGCAACTGATCCAACCAATGGTGTAACAGGCACAACAAGAATGACATTCATCGCATATCCCTATTAAGGATTTTGATCTTTCCTTTAACCTCCTGATCTCTACCTTGTGGAGCCCTTTGCTGACCTTATGGAGCTACCAAATGAAAATGTTGTTGAGGAGCAGGCAACAAGCCTTGTTGTTCATTTTCGAAAGGGCAATTCCTCTTCTTATGGCCTTCAGGCCTATTTATATGTTTTCCTTCACAACTCTATATATAGTTTTTATTTAGCTTTTCAGTAAGCCGATAGTTGTTGAATTTGACCTTGTATATACCGTGAGCGGTCGCATATGCAGGTCATAGCAGACTTTGGATTAGTGAGAGGGTTATTCTACTCCCAAGGGATCCTGACATCTTTACATCTTGAGCTTCCTTACACCCAAATAGTCATAGAGTAGACTGGTAATATTATGTACAATTCATGTCTAGACTTGTGGCATTAAAGGGTATTGAAGGTGACTGCTTGAGAGTACTTGACCATTGTGCTCTTGGCCATGCGTTATATAGAGGTTTGGAAAGGGCTTAGGATATACGTTTTTGTCAAGAGTGGGACCAATTATTGCTGAGAGAGATATTTGGTGAGAGTGGCATAGTATTAGTTTAGTTCGGGCTGCTATCGAGTCTGCAACTTGATGGCTCCTTAGTAGATGCCTTTTGACTACTTGCATGGCGATTATATATGATTTTTCTTTCCTCGTGAAAATCAGTTTCCACTTTCCAATTTGTACTAATTATTTTTTGGACCAGTGACATTCATTAGTGACATTTTTCTTATTATATATGTAGGTTTTATGTTCCTGTATGTTGCGTCGGCTTTGGTGGAAGGACAATTAGATGCTACACACACTTGTACTCAGTGTGCCATTATTTTCTTTCGTGCTTTTATCCATGCTTGATGCTTTTTCATGTATAATTAGTAATGTCTTCCATTCTCGAGACACCAAAAGGATTGTTTCAATTCTTTTATCATTCAAGTCTTCTAGATTAATTGATTTAGACATGACTCGACTTGGTCGCAATAGTTCTGTTTCAGTTCGTAGGTGAATCGGAATCGGGGTGTTACACTCTTCCCTCTCCTTCCCCTTCTCCTTCCCCTTCTCTTTTTCATCTTTCGGGTATGCTTTTTGTCCCCCTTTTTGGTTGTTTTGCATGTTTATCATTGTTTCATATAAATCTTGATAGAACCATATAGATCATATCATTTTGATATATTATTTAATATGTTTTTCACGTTCGATCATTATAAAAATTTGATTTTTTAATAAAATTTTCACCTTTATTGTTATTTGGATTGCGTATTATACGTTTGTTCATTGTGCACTGTAAAACGCTTCCTAAATTACCTAATTAAGGTTATAATAATAAAAAGTTGTGAACTTTATAAAATTTAGGTCACATCCGAGTCACTTGGACTGTATGTTTTCTAATTAAATAATCAACATAATAATACTTTTTTGCGTGTGTTTAATTTTAAAACGAACCAACCATGTGACCTTAATCACTTTCACAATGAAATTAATTAAGTTATTAAATGATAAGAAATTTAATTAATAAAAATCATTATTTACATAGTTGGGTTGGGTAATTCCAACATCTCAATTTACTCTGTAAGAGCCAATCAAATCTGTCTGATTCGACATCTCCCAAGTTCCATATTTCAATTTGCCTCGGCGATTTAACCATTAGGTTGCCAACTAATTTACAAAACCAAATCAGATTATTTGAATAACTATTCAGACATTGTGTGACTATTTAGTATATTAGAATATCTCAAGTTAGGTGCCAAGATCCTTGGACACACCGACATATTTGTTGATATATCAATTTGCATTGGTTTAAGCCTACATGATGTTCATAATATACCGATATCACACTATGATCTCGACACATCGTTTATTAACCTATTCAATTTATTGTACGATATCAGATTTCACGTGTGAGCACGATTATGAGACTAAATCAGCTCAGTGTGTTTATTTAATTTTCTATTGCATGTTGTTATCTTCGCTACATCTGTGACTGTTCATGCACACACATTCATCATATAGGAGTGTGTACCTATCCATATTGCTAGGCCGCTTTGAGTTGGGCTTGCCGAAGTAGGATGAGGAGCTCTTCTCAACTTCATTAGGACTCTCTTCTGCTTAGCTCACGTGATTTGTTTTATATTGTCAAACGTAATTAGTGGCATTTTATTGGATCCTACTATCTACAGGTCATTTAATCGATATTCTGGATTAATAAAACCTCAAGGATTAGATCTCTTGATAAAATTTTGAAAGATTATAAGATCCATCTCAAAATCACACTTTAGTGCTATATTGCATGTCCATGCCCAAACTTTATATGCACTACATTTTCAAATTTTGACTTACATGCGAAATGGATGGGATGCGTGACGTCACCAAGGGGCCCTGTTGGTACCCACATGTGGTTCTCTGTGAAGAACCAAATTAGAAATGTTACAATTGAGTTGAGTCATGTTTAAAGTTTTTGGTCGGTAAGACTCGATTGATAAAATAGATCGAAACAACCCGCTTAATGTCATGAGAATGGAAGACATTGTTAAATACACGTCAAAACACATCAAATATAAGTAAAAAGGAAGAAAAGAAATAAATGCGCTGAGCTCAAGTTGTGCAACGTTTATCTGTCCTTCCACCAAAGTCAACTTAGGATTTGGAAAACCTACGTATATTATATGAAAAACGTCAGTAATGAGTGTTACTGGTCTGAAAAATAACTAAACAATCTGGCAAATGGGTATTTTATTACACACGAAACTTCAAGATTGCCTCGCACTGGGCGGTAGCAAACATACTTAATCAAGTGTCGGCTCGTATGCACGGCTAATGTTCATATTCATACATACAACTCTTACGCCCTTGCATCTTCTATATTTCACCCGCCGCGGTACTCGAGTGGCAAAAGGAATAGTTAAGTTAGTGCCACAAATTCCAGAAATGTGTTACGTTATGCAATACCCTTATACACCTCACTACCTCAGGGTTTGAAGGAGTACTAGTGTGGTTCATACATATCTCCATACCGCTCACTCTTTTATTCATGAAATCAGTAAAAATGAGCGTACTTATATATTAGGTTTAGGGAAAAGGCTTATATCATACATTTCTGGAGCTTTAGTTCAAAAACCAACAAGGGATCTCATCCTTGCAGTTTTATTAAACATGTAAAGAAAACACGGCTAAATGGCCCAACATCGGAGGGATCCGATAAAACACCACCGATGTTGTCCTACGTCTAAAACACGATTAAACTCTATACGCAGGGAGTCAAGCAGAGAGGGAGAGTCTTACAGATTTGCAGTCCAAGCTCTAAGCATATTTGCACAATTACGGCGAGCTCGGACTCCGAGACCTACATTGAAACCCACTGCTAAGTAAAATACTAATATCTCTATATAATGCATGCTTGTGGTGTATGCTCATATTATCAATACATCCTAATAAAGAAAATAGTGCTAACAAGCCTATAACTAAACACCTGACATGTAAATCGAGACATAATAATAATAAATAAAATAAATAAATCAATAAATAAATACATTCATAGATAATTAGGTAAATCATAAATAAATGAACATAAATAATACTCTAATAATAAAATAATAATATAATTATACTATATAAATATACGGTTAAACACGAGTAAATATCATATATACTCGTGTTAGTAAACATATCAATAATTAAATAAATAAATAATTAATTAATTAATTAAATCAATAGATAAATAAATAAATAAATGACTAATATTAATTAATCAAGAAGAATATTAATATAAATATTAAATATATGAACATATGTTTAAATACATATAAATAATAACACGAGTAAGAAATAATTAATAATCAATAAATTAAATAAATAAAATAAGATAAATATGAACAAAAATAATATCTACGAATATATACACTATCAATAACAATTATTACTCACATAATCATTCATCATAGTCAACAAATATATAAATGGTAAAAAATGAATAATCATGAATAAATAAATAAAATAACTATTAAATAAAGAAAAATACACATAACATCCAAACCATAATTACAAAATCAGAATCGGAGTTTGAATTAGTTACCAAGGGAGTCACTAAATCGGATCGAATCGGTCCAAATCTGCCAGGAATCGATTCAGTTGAATCGGTCCTATACAAAAAAATTTAACAACTCATAACATAAATGCATAAAACACATAATTACATAATTTTTCAACACAAATACACAAGTTTGTAGTTTAATACAAGCACAAAAAATAATCACTTTTATCATCATAAGACTATAATTTCATAAGTGTAACGTTTAATATATCATCATTTGTGCTCTATTAAATGATAATAATAAGCCATAAATACAAGTCCACTAAATCAAGGTTTAGCACAATTTTACATGTTTAATACTAAATCATCCAATTCAATAACTGAAGCATCTTCAAAGTCTGAATCACTATCACCAATGGGAAGAGTAGAGCTCTCACCCGCATCAACATGAGACCTGCGTAAAAGGAGGCATAGAACTCCCACTCATATGAAGTCCCTTAGGTACAGGAGACATAAACAAATTTTGTTGTGAGTCAATAGATACACCAATATCAATATTAAGTCCACTAGGAAGAGGAGGCAAAGAAAAACCATCAGACATAGTAGAACACGATCCAATTGCAATTGCATTGTTTAACATATTGGCCTGGTTGTTCCCACTCATAGAACTCCCGCATCATCGTATCTATCTGCCACATCAATCATTTTATGAAAGTAAGGTGACTCAATAATGTGGAAATGAATTGCACAGTGATAGAAGAATCGAGCAATGGCTGTGTGCAATTGCTTTTTCGCTTTCTTTTCTATCGTCGTAGAAATTTTCATTTGCTTTGATGTACTCTTCTTCTCACTTTCAACAAAAGATGTATTCCTCTTCCCAATAGACTTAGAGCACCCAACATCTTTTTTTAATTTGCTCCCAAACTTCAATCTCTTCCATATCTGACTCATTTAAACCATATGACCCTATTTCTTCTCTAATCTTTTCTTTTTATTTTTTGGCCCTTTCCACACTTTTGAAATAGTCTTTTATTTTTTGTAAATCTGTTTCAGGAACTTTCTTACAAGCAACAACATTTCCTTTGATTCCAGCAATATGTTGCTTGAAGTAATATGCCTCTCCACTTATGATTTTTTTGCAAAAGTTACAAGTTACTTGCTTCTTGGATGCGTCAATTGGTGTATCATATTTCCAACGAATATCTATCTTCCCTATGACAAATCTGACAGTAATAAATAAACCTACTTTCACAATAAAAAGTGACATACAAGATGCACAAAACGTAAATCCTTAGAAAATAAATGAAGCAAAGAATGTTCACCGTCTATATGTCCCAACAAGGCTCTAGTGAGAAGATTCAACACATCCAAACTAAATTGAAAAAGCACTTGTTAACAATGGCAATCACGATCCACCTGCACCCAAAAATAATCACGATCCACAAAAAACTCATGTCAGTCAAACATGCTAGCTAGTTATATACTTCCACCTGAAGTATATAACAAGCTAGCTAGTATTACTCATGTCAATCAAACACAAAAATTCTATCAAGGGGAAATTGCATAGGACTTCACAAAAATCCTAACAAGCCATGAATTGCTATTCAACATTTAATGGCATTTAGAGTGGCTAGGTAATCATATAATCACTATTCAAAAGTTTGACACAAAATCTAAATGAATCAAAGTATGATCTAGAGAAGCTATGGGGTACAGAGCTTAAACAATTGAGGCCGATGATTAAAAATCAGAAAACAGTAGCCCAATATGCATAATGCATCAAGTAATGCAATAGTTACCTTCCCAAGACTTCTGATCAGGAACAATGAAGCTCAAAATAGTCTTTAATCCAGGTGCAAGCTCATCAAACAGTAACCGTTGCAAAGAGCTGAAAATATGACTCTTTGAAGTCAAAACTTACTTTTATAGGAACATAAAAACAAAGCACTACCCATATTAAGCTTTTAGCAAACAATGTTAACTAACAAACAAGATTAATGCAAACAAAAATCTAATGGAACAAAAATCTAAAAGTTTACTTCTTACATTCGAGTTTGTCTCCACTTTATTGTCGGTAGTTACATTCTTGTTCTTCAACTGTGTGTGACATCGGCTAGGAATATGTCACCCTTTTTCAAACCACTTGCAGTAATAGCTTGCAATACATCACACAAATAAAAATACAAAGCATGCAAATGCACCAATCCTTCATTTTAACCAGTGTAGCACAATGTGATAGACTTGGAGATGTAAGAGAGTGAAGAACTCTCGTAAGCTAGAAAAAAGGTATAGTTCAAAAAAGATTGAAATGGCTGGGTACAAGGCTGGCAAAAGGAATGCTCACACACAGACATTTTCTCACTGGCAAAAGGAACCCCAGAGGCAAAGGTGTCAGCGGCAGAGGGAGGTCCGAGGCACAAGGGGGGCGGTGGCGGAGGGAGGCCGAGGCACACGTGGAGCGGCGGAGGGCAGAGGCACACCGGAGGCAGTGGAAGGAGGGGCGAGGTAGGAGGCAAAGGTTTTAGGCAGAAGAGGGAAGGCCAAGGCAGAAGGGGGTGGTGGCGGACGGGGGGAGGGAGGGCAAGGTATAGGGATTTTACGTTTTTAAAATTTCAATTCCACTTTTACCCATGCATAAATAATTTATTCATTAATATACCTAGGTTATTTTCATCATTTACCCATAAAAACCAATTCTCCCCAATTTACACCAATTAGAAATTGGCCGTGAATCGGTACAAATCGGTCGATTCGAAGACAGTTTTTAACTAACCGATTCAGCGGTCTTTTTGGATCGGATGCATTTCAATCTGATTTAAATCGACCGATTCCGAGTGGAATTGGCCAATTTTTGTAACCCAGATCCAAACATGCTAAAAAATATGCATCTTAACTAATATATGAGTTCTCAAATTACAAAAAAATAGTTGAGAAATGGCTAAAAATGGCTGAACCGGACCAAATCGAGCTGAACCAGGCCAAACCGAGCTAAACCAACTTGGTATGGGTTAATTGGAAAACTGAGCTAGGTTGACTGGGTAGGCATGAATTGTACTAATGGGCATAGACAAGGGCTTGTACTGGAGGACTCGTGCATGCCAGGCAAACACGAACATGGATGGCGAACGCGGTCATGGCCAAATAGGCCGAACGGAGGGCGGCGGTGCCCAACGCTGAAAAATGCCAACGGCGGTGTGGCTGGGATCACCGTTGGTCGGGATCAACAGAGGAGAGGATGGGGAACATGATGGCAGTAATGACCAGCATGGTCTAACCGTCATCTCGCCCGGAAACTGCCTGAAAGCTGCGGATTCTCTGCCGTTTGCAACGATGTAGCCGACAGCAATTGCTGCCACGGCGGTGGTTGTGGGTGGTCTCAAAATGAAGATCTCTCTATGATGAAGTGGTGTGGGCAGTCGGATTGGCTGGAGGTGGCTTGCCGAGACCAAAAAATGGCCCAAAAGAGTGGCGGTGGGGGTGATGAACAATGATAAAACTTGATCGCCGATGGCGACTGTGGTGGTGCCAATGGTGACGGTGGGTATGGGCTGATAGCCATTCATGAGGTGGTCATGGCCATACTGATCCGGTGGCTGGAGGAGAGCCAAGGTCTCACTGGCGGCGAGATGAAGTGGTGGTGGCGGTAATGGTAGAAAACTTCGAAAATCAATAGAAATATTTGAAATATCAATGGGAGGAAATTAGGGTTGTCGTGGACGGCTCAAACCTTACCACGTAGCACAATCTGAATGTTTGATAACACGTGGTCTAGTGGGACTTACCTATGGGATATGCATATATATATATGAACGGAAAGCTCGGATCAAGACCGTCCAAAGTCGAAACTGACTCGAGTTCTAAAAGAGACTCTATGGGAGTGGAATCGAGGCAAAAAGGCTAAATGAGCCTCAAACCCTAAACTCAATCAAGCTAGGCCAACAAGGGCACAATTTAGTGAACCAAAATCCCTATGCTACATGCAAAGGAAATATCTAGAAAATCCCAAATGGATACTAAACGCTGCAATGACCTAGATCTTGGCCTAAAATCCTAGCCAATTTATAAAAATCGTATCTATACATCGTGTATACAATGACAACTCATGCTCTGCTGTATCATAACTAAAACTATCATATGCATGTCGAATATACTCAACCTCCATAACATGCTCATATGGTCATCTAGGCCTCATACTTATACTCTTAAAATTTTTCTATCTCGAGCTCACTCGAACTGACTCGAGACTAGTCCGAACCGAGCATCCTACACATGAGTAAAACCCTTACCCAAAGTTGGGGTTTTATAGTTTTGTATATATGATATTAGATTAATAGCCTACATGCAGTGTATATTTTAGCAGTTTCAACATGTTGCCTCTATTGAGTATATCCGTATTGCATAGTGTTGCAATGATTATCAGCTAGGCCCCATTGGTCATATTACCTATATGTCATGGTGAGCTATCTGGTCCATGTGGATGGATTATCAACAATTATGATTAAACCCTATTGTCCAAGTACTTATGATCAGTGTGTTGTGGAAGAGTTGTTTCCTTTCAGTTTCTAATGGATAATTATTTTATCCATCTGCCAGTATTGAGATTTTTCCCTATTAGTTAGCTGGGACTTAGTGACACCCGTTGTTGATGCATTTTTTTACAATATGTAAGTGAGTAAGCTTGGCATTGGCCAATGTACTGTGTGGATCACGAGTACCCTAGTAGATGTTGGGCTGGTGTTTTGGTTGTGGGGCTTTTGTCGTTGTGTTGCATCCCATGAGGACTTGTTATTTGTTGGATATATATCAGACTTATTTGTGTTGATTTCTTGAGATGATTGATCATGTTGTGATGAGGCCAGGTAGCCTTGAGACTTATGTTGTGACCCATGTTGTCTTGTGCCTCGTGACATGATACTATGACTATACTGCTAGCTAGCTTTTGTATACCTATTATATTTTCTTTATTTAGTAGACAGAATATTCTAGGGTACACAAGTCTAACATATTGTGTGCAGGTTACTCGAAGCCAGAGTCCTAGAACTAATGGTTAAATAAATATCTAGTTACGCAAAACCATGTTATTTGTACAAGTACATGAAGCGAAGAAGGGACATGGGTTGTGTCTTGAGGCTTGTGTTGTGACCCATGCTAGTTTGTGCCTCATGATTTGATTCTATGATTGTTTGCTAGCTTTTGTGTACCTATTGTATTTTCTTTGTTTTGCGGGCATAATACTCTGGAGTATGCAAGTCTAACATATTGTGTACAAGGTACTCCAAGGCCCAGAGTCCTAAAACTAATAGTTAAATAAATATCTAGCTACGCGAAACCATGTTACTTGTGTAGGTAAATGAAGCGAAGAAAAAACATGGGTTGGAGGAGCTTTTGTGATTATTATAATTGCAAGAGAATGACCCATGTAAAGACTAGGCAAGCCCACTCCCTGATGAATGTGTAATATTTACTAAATGTAATGAAAATGATCTGAAAATGTGATGTAACGCCTTGGAAATATATATGTGAATGTTAAATAATATCATGAAATGTTTCTGAGTCTCTTCTGCGAATAAGTGATAATTATATAGGTTGTGTGATTTTTCCATTGTTCTATTTACAAAGGACACTCTGTTGGATTTTCTCCAAAAACACAGTCTCCTTTATAAATTTGACTCATCCAGGTTGACCTATTTGCATGAGCCAAGCCATAGGTGTTTTGCATGCATTGTGGTATTATCTGTGCATTAGATTTCCTCTGGTTCTATCTTTTCATTCCTTGAGTGGTTAGGTCCTTCTTGTGTAAGTTTTCCATTTTAATGGGTTATGAATTTGTATCTCGAAATGTATCTGTTCGATTCAATTCGTTTGGTAGGTCGAATAGGGGTGTTTACAACTCCCAACTACAGAAGAGGCTTACCCCCACTATAGTTTTGAAGTTGCATATTGTGACATGATCCAATTATTATTTCTTGGGTTTAGGTGATTGGATTGTGTAACTTATTACTTAATGTGTATGATCTGCATAAAAGTAAACAATAGGTCATGATTATTTGTTCCACATACCCGCAAAGTAGAAAATTAAATAAGCAAACACAAGGCATCATCGAGTGTTAGGGCATCAAACCCTAACACCCAGTTTTCACATGGGCTTTTCTCGTGGTATGAGTCGTTAGCTCCTCCTCCCCATGTTTCTCTAACACACACACACACACACACACACAACTTCACCAAATGTGTTTTAGATACCTGGTATGACCTTCGTCGTGTTCCGAGACTTTGAGGCTTATGCACTTGCAGACACTCATTAGAATGCCCCAAAGTTAATACCTTGCAAGACTTTGATGCTAATATAATAATACTGCATGCATAAACACTCAACATAATGCCATAACACAACTTAGGGCACACATGCATGACAATAATTCATATCATAACTAGCTTACGCCCTCGCATCCTCCATATGTTACCCATCACGGTACCCAAGTGGCTTGAAACTATTAACTTAGTGCCACAATTTTGGAAACGTGCTGCATTTGCAAACCCTATATACATTGCACTAACTTAGGTGTAAAATGATACTAGTGTAATTTATATATCTCAACATCGCTCACTCTCTTATTCGTAAAAACTATAAAATTGTGCGTATATATATATTAGGCTTAGGGAGGGGCTTTTATAATATATTTTATAGATCTTGAGTTTGAAAACCAACAAGTGACCCATACTTGTAGTTTTATTAAACATATTAAAAACACAACTAAATGGCTCGGCATCAGAGGGTTCCGATAGAACGCCGTCAACGCCATCCTACATCTAAAACAAGGTTAAATCCTCACACAAGAAGTCAAGAAATAAAGGAAATAGGGGAGTTCTACAGATTTGGATGAGTTGAGCTCCACGTAATAACTCAGCGAGCTCACTCGGTGTAACCTACCAAGAGATGAGACTGAATCAGGCTTGGATCATGTTGGCACACATATCGGGCCAAAACCTCGTCACATGCATATCAACAAATAATACACTCAATTATTCTAATCACTAGCTTAATGGAGTGTTTTATACCTCATTAGGTACCCCTTAATTATTGTTTAGGGTTCATGTACCCTTAGCAAATAATTCCATTTCTAAGGTTTTATTGAATGGGCTCATTCGATGATTTTTAGAACGGGATGAAGGAAATCAAAATAGACCAAACTTTGGACGGGTGTGCCCTAACACTCTAAGGGTCATGTGGTAATTACACCAAGAGCTGGCCCAAGGTCCAACATGGTAAACAAAGCCCACTAAGGTTAGACCTAAGGTGCTAGAACAGTGTTTATGGGCTACGCACTAAATTTTCTAAGAATCGTTCATGGGCTTGGAGACTCAAAATGGGCCTAGGTCAGTGGGCATAGTTAGAAAACACCTTAGGATTGACCCCAGTGAAATATGAGGCCCAAACTTCAAGTGTTTTGTCCTGAGTGGGCTTCAAAATGGAGCACGTTAGCTGGTTCAAGAACTTAATATCCATTACTCTATTTGATTCAAAATTTAACCTGGTTCTACTAAGACACATCTTAAGGAGTGGGATGAATTTCATACAAATCCATCCCCATTTTACTATTGTTTTGGATTTTAAACCCGGAATCAAGAACTAGGATTTTCATCGTACATTCCTGCATTGTCTGGGAAACACACATAATTAACTACCTTAATGAATTTTACCTAATTCTAAAATTAACATATTTCTTGTATACATTTATTGAGTCATCATACAATTTTCAAAGATTTTATTGACGTAAATTATGTCGCTCGCAAGGAGCCCCATCTCAGAACATGACAGCTCAATCATACAGATACAAAACACATAGTTAAGGGTTTTGTTCATACCCTTTAAGTTGTAAGATTAGGCTTAGAATTTTTAATAGCGAAGATAGCACACGAAGATGTAAACATACACAAGTAGAGCCCTAAAATCTAACTACATGGTGTAAAAATTAGGGAAATGGGTGGCCAAGTCATTGTAACAGTAGATGCTGCCTCATTTTGCCAATGTTCGAACCCATACATGCTCATAGAACCTACAACAGGTAAAACATACTAAATAATAAATGTATATGTATCTGTCATGAGCAAAATGAAATAAGAATCATGCAAAATGGATGCTCCTCGCATGAGATATAACAGATCTACCAAAACAGTGCATGAGACAGACTTAGGTGTAAAAAGCTTACCTATTTTATACACCTCCTAAAATCATGAAATCAGTGTCTACATGATCCTACAACATGCAGCTACATTGAAACAATATCATAAAAATAACATTCATCACACAAGCATACAAACAGTCATCAAAACTTTGGCTAATGAGCAAAAGGTGGAATCTTTCACCTCTCAAGAACTAGGAGGAGGCCTCTTGGGACTTCCTATCCTAAGACCTACCACTCTTAGGGCCTTGGCTTGACTTGGAGGGCCTTACCAAAGGATGAGAAAAGGTGCGGAGGAAGTGGAGAGGAAGGGGGAAGTGAGGAAGGTCGGAGGGTTTCACCAAAGGGGGGAAAGGAGAGGGTTTGAGGGCCCATTTTATAGACACTATTAAGGGTTCCAGCGCAAGGGCGCTCTCCAAGCACCTTTGCCCTGGCCCCTATCAAGCTAGATCATGGAGGCTTGAATCAACAAGGCACGCACCTAGTGAACCAAGCCGACACGCAAAGTTTGGGTCAACTTTCCCATTGCAAAGGTGCTGGCACAACGCTTTGCATTGGCGAAATTTAGGGGGGTGAATTCAAATTACCACGCGCCTTGCACCCATACTTCAAAACCCTAACCCTAAATATACTAGTACAAGGGCATTGGGACAGCGCCTTTGAACCAAAATTATTTTTTACACACTTAGGGTTTCACCATAAGGCAAATCGGGATGACCTTGGGAATTGCACCAAGGGTCTTGCATGGGTTAAGATTGTCCAGAAAGGGTTCAACACGCTACAATTAAACAAAACATGTGACCACATAGTGTCTAGCCAGGCAGCAGCACGGGGGAGACTAAGGTCGTGACTCGTACAAATATACTATACATATGGACGCGGCACAAAAGGCCAAATGTGCAACTTGGTCCATGCCACAGCGGAGCGGAGCCAAAACTAAACCGTTTGGGCAAAAAACCTGGGTTTTACATTCCACCAATCAGACGTCACCTATTCCTTCCAGGTGACAGCATTGGCATCCTCATTGGCAAGGATCATCAACAAAATCCCCTTGATCCTCGTCGTCGTGAATGCTGGAGCTTTGTAGGGACCTTCGTAGGTCCCCACCGTCATCGTTGCTTCTCGGAAGGATTGGTTGCGACTTCCGTAGGACGGCGGGGCTGTGTGGAGACAGCAATCCACTCCACACTTCATCAAGAAGCAACGCCTGGACTCCTTTCTCCGTGTGAGTATGCTCTAGCAAGAATGCTCCTCGGTAAG
>JAURVB010004858.1:0-13250 GCA_033002965.1 Piper betle
GAATCGTCCGATTAGAAATTACTTTTCAATTTAACCGGGTAATTCATACTTAACCAGCTAATGACATTTTTTTCCGGGTCTTTACACAATGTGACGACCAGCACCACCCCAGGTGACAACTAGTCTGCACTTTCCACTGCGGATCCAAGTCTGGCCAGTAATACCACCCATGGCAACACCAACCTGTTCTCCCCTCAGATTTCAGACTAGCGTGCCTCCTTGACGGTCTGTTTTGGCACTCCAAGGTGACTCCATCCAGCCAGCATCACCATCGGGAGCAATTCCCACCTCCAGCACGTCAACCCCGCACCATGGAAGGAAACATGGCATGGTTGCTGCTGGAAAACAGCAAGACGTCCTCCTGGTTTTCTTCTTCCCTTGTTGATTTCTCATTTAATTCTTATGTTTATCATGTTTATGATTTATGCAACATGTGTATGCATGCAACAAAAGAAAAAGAAAGGAAAGAAAATTACCCGAGTGAAGGAGGAAATCCGACGTCTGTCTAAGGAGGAAAAATGTAGATGACGCCCTCCCTTTTCCTTTTATAATGAATAAAATGACGGCTAGGGTACGTGGAAGCACCCTTTCACCGTAATTCCTTTAACCGGGTAATTGGGTAATCAACATGGTCCACTTAACCATTTCACTTAACCTGTTAAATGGGTACATGGTATGGTTCACTTAAATGGTTAATTGGATAAATAATGTAGTCGACTCGGCCGATTCAACTAGAATTATCAAATTAAAAATTACCTTTCAATTAACTGGGTAATTCATACTTATCCAGCTAACGAATTTTTTCCCACGTTCGATCCCACTGCGTCGAACATCATTATTATTATTATAATTTTTTTTCCGGGTCTTTACAATCTCCACAACTTAGAATTATTTCGTCCCCGAAATATCATAGCATAAATTGGATATTGATGATTAAGTACATCTTCGGTATAAGTTCATGTTACAACAGTTACGTGGATTTTATGCTACAAATAGGACAGGATATTTTCTGGACATTTCCTGTTCAGTCTCCCATGTGGCTTCTTCTGATCCCTGATTTCTCCATAATACCTTTACCAAAGGGATGTCCTTGTTACGGAGTGTCTTTGTTTCTCTTGCCAAGATGTGAATCGGTTTTTCCTCGTAGATTAAATCCGATTGTAGCTCTAAATCTACAAAATTTGTGATAATGTGATTCTCATCTCGTACATATTTCTTTAGCATTGACACATGAAAGACATTGTGTACACCATCAAGGCTTGGTGGTAATGCTAATCTATATGCACAACTTCCGATTCGATCCAGAATTGGAAATGGTCTTATGAATCTTGGCTTCAACTTCCCTGATGTTCTAAATCTGATCACTCCCTTTTTAGGTGAGGTCTTGAAATAGACAAACTCCCCAACTTGGAACTCTAAGTCCTTCCTTCAAGTGTCAACAGAACTTTTCTGCCGATCCTAAGCTGCCTTAATCAAACGGTCCACAACTACCCATATAGAGTCATGTCCCTTCAAAGTCCTTGGGAGTTTAGTATTAAAATCACATGTGTCACGCTCCCATTTCCAGGTAGGTATCTCTAAAGGTTGTAATAATCCACCGGGTAGTTGATGTTGGGCTTTGATCAATTGGCACGTCTGACACTTGGAAACAAAATCCACCACATCCCTCTTCATCCCAATCCACTAGTAGGTTCGTTTTAAGTCCTGGTACATCTTTGTAACACCAGGGTGTATTGAGAACCTTGAACGATGAGCTTCCTCCAGGATATCTCGCTTTAATGCATCATTGTTGGGTACACACAACCTCCCTCTAAATCTGATTACACTGTTGGAATCTGCTACAATGTCGGGAGTTTTGTCCAACATTTCATTCAGCTTCTCATCTTCCATTTGTGTTAACTTAACTCGGTCCACCAATTCATTGGAGATAACCAGGTTCGCCAGTAGTCCTGTCACTCGTTCCACCGGGTTAATAGCTACCACCTCAGCTGACATAGCCCAAAGTCTAGCTAGTTGTTGACCCTTGTCCACCTTGCCCTTTCGACTCAACGCGTCGGCTACAACGTTCGCTTTTCCCGGATGGTATAAAATTTGGAAATCATAGTCCTTCAAGTATTCTATCCACCGCCTCTGTCGAAGGTTAAGGTCATTCTAGGTGAAGATATACTTCAAACTTTGGTGGTCGGTGAAAACCTCGAACTGAGCTCCGTACAAATAGTGTCTCCAAATTTTCAAAGCAAACACAACTGCTGCCAGTTCCAAGTCATGGGTTGCATAATTTTGCTCGTGAATCTTCAATTGGCGAGAGGCATAAGCCACCACCTTACCATCTTGCATAAGGACACATCCTAACCCCACTAGAGATGCATCACTGAAGACCACGAATCCTTCATTGCCATTTGGTATAGTCAAAACTGGTGCAGTAGTTAAACTCTTCTTCAAAGATTGGAAACTCTCCTCACACTTGTTACTCCATTCGAACTTGACCCCCTTGCGTGTAAGCTTAGTCATTGGCGATGCCACCAAGGAGAAATCTTTAATGAACTTCCGATAGTAACCTGCTAGTCCAAGGAAACTTCGGATGTCTGTGACTGACTTGGGTTGTGGCCAATCAGTAACTGCTCTCACTTTTGATGGATCCACTGCGACCCCTGCCTTTGAGACAACATGTCCGAGGAAATTCACCTCCTTCAGCCAGAAGTCACACTTTGATAACTTGGCGAACAATTGATTCTCCCTCAAAACTTGAAGAGCAATGGACAAGTGTTTCCCATGGTCCTCCTCATTATTTGAATAGACCAGAATGTCATCGACAAACACAATAATAAACTTATCCAAGTATTCGTGGAACACCATGTTCATAAGTGACATAAAGGCCGCTGGTGCATTTGTCAGACCAAAAGGTATAACCAGAAACTCATAATGTCCATATCGAGTTCAGAAAGCCGTCTTCTGTATGTCAGATTCCTTCACCCGTAGTTGATGATATCGGGACCGCAAGTCTATTTTTTAGAATATTCCGGCTGTTTTCAACTGATCAAATAAATCATCAATCCTCGGTAAGGGGTACCGATTCTTGTTTAATGTAGACGTTTGGAGTCCTAAACTCTTAACTAATTGGGATGATGGGAACGAATGTGTACACCCCGAGTCAAATAAAACATCCACACTTTGTGGTCCTCGAACTGTGTGGTCCTCGTTCTCAGTGTCCTCGATTTCGACCGCAAAAAGCTTCGCCTTCCCTTTGTCCACCGATTTTGCAGGTGCTAGGTAGCAATTAGGAACTGGTGTCTTCTCCTTTTTAGGTTGCTCCTGTTGTTGCTTCAGGGGCTGACGACACGGAATCTCCTGAAACCCTAAATGCATCTTGTTGCAATTTTTACATAGCCGATACGGAATCTCCTGAAACTTCCTTTTGTGGTTCCCATCGACATTCCGTTGATAGTTCTATTGCTGGTGTTCTGCAGACCTATTTTTGCTACTACCCTGGTTGCCATTCTTATGTTGCATAGTAGCCTTCCCCTATTTCTGTGCACGAACATAGTCGTACACCAACTCATGAGTAGTGGCTGCCTCAATCACTTCGGTTATAGCGCCTCTTGGCGCCTTAGCAACCCTACTCCTCAATTCTGGCTTCAACCCCCAGAAAAATTTGTCTACTCTGGCCCGAGCAGTTGCCGGACTCCCAGGTGCAAATCTCTCCAATTGCAAGAAATTTTTTGCATACTCTCGGACTGAATCATCCCTCTGAGTTTGTGAGATCCCTCAACTTAGTCCCACATCTAATACCTACTACGAGAAGATCCTGTTTATAAGTGGGAATGGACTATAGATCTTTAACTTCCGGGGTACCCATTTTAAAGAAATGACTTAGCCCATTACGTTGCACTTTGGGCTGGGTCGTTACAAATGGTATCAGAGCCGACCTGGTTCCGTGTTAGATGGTGGGCTGGATTAGAAACGTTGGCTAGGCTGCCGGTCACGGGCCAGAAAGGTCGTGGGCTGGGGCTAGCAACGGGCCAATAATAGGCATTTCAGGGACGAAATTCCCTAAGGTGGGTGGATTATGAGATCCCTCAACTTAGTCCCACATCTAATACCTACTGGGAGAAGATCCTATTTATAAGTGGGAATGGACTAGAGATCTTTAACTTTCGGGGTACCCATTTTAAAGAAATGACTTAGCCCATTACGTTGCACTTTGGGCCGGGTCGTTACAAATGGTATCAGAGCTGACCTGGTTCCATGTTAGATGGTGGGCTGGATTAGAAACGTTGGCTACGCTGCCGGTCACGGGCCAGAAAGGTCATGGGCTGGGGCTAGCAACGGGCCAACAATAGGCATTTCGGGGACGAAATTCCCTAAGGTGGGTGAATTGTGAGATCCCTCAACTTAGTCCCACATCTAATACCTACTGGGAGAAGATCCTATTTATAAGTGGGAATGGACTATAGATCTTTAACTTCCGGGGTACCCATTTTAAAGAAATGACTTAGCCCATTACGTTGCACTTTCGGCTGGGTCGTTACAGAGTTAGAGTGGCAAATTCCAGTGCTTTCTTTTGGACAACAGACTCAGGAAAATATTGTCCATTGAAAGCTGTTACAAATTCCGCCCAAGGAATGGATGAAATCTCCCGTTGATGGAACGTAGTCTTCTCCATGGATTTCCACCAATAGGATGCTTCCTCCTGAAGCATGCATGTCGCCAACCTCACTTGATGGCGATGAGGCACAGAGAGAGCTCTAAATGCTTTCTCAGTAATGTCCAACCAGCTCTCCGCCTTCATTGGATCAGTCCCACCAATGAATACCTCAGCTCCGTTCCTCCGGAATTTCTCTACAGTGTATCGATCACTGTCATCCCCAACTGGCAGTACCACTTGTCAGACTACCGGTGGCACTGGGTTTGGAAGTTCCTCTCACTCGCCCGGGTCAGCTATCCCTACCCGCTCTTGGGCGCTCCCCTGGTCCCCATTTGGGACACTACTAGGACCCGCAGCCGAATTTGGAGCTCCATTCCCTGTTACCAATCCCGGTAATCGCTGCGCTATGTTCTGAATCACAGAACTGGTATTATCTGAAGCCTGCGCAAGTCCCTGTATGGCCGTCAAAATTTGGCCTAACACACTCTCCACGTTCGTGTCCGACTGCGCAGCTTGGCTCGACTTCCTTCAGGTGCCTGCCATCTAACATTTATTCCGTTATGGTTCATTAAAAAAATTTTTTTTCAATGATTACTTCGGTTTGTTAGTGAGTCCACTAATTCCCTAATGACATACCCCATTGGAGAAAGATAAATATTGGACTCTTCAACAAGGTACTTGAGTCATAAGATGTGAGCTTTTGGGAAACCTGGCTCTGATACCACCTGTAACGACCCGGCCATTTGTCACAACATTGTGGGCCTAGCTGGCCAGGTGTTACTCACAATTAAGCAAATATGTCTAACATTTTTTTTAACAAAAACATATATAAAGATCCCACAGTCTTAGACCGTTTCCCAGTAGCCACACTTATTTCTCTAATAAATAATAAAAGGAGTCCTCATATTTATTTTGCTCCATGCCCTGGTTGTCAATCACCTAATTTCGTATCTGCACACCTGCGGAGGCAATTCCGCGTTAGTGATTTCAACACTAAGTAGTATAATAGATAAAACAAATCAAGTACATTCCACTATTTCCTTATGTTTATTTTAATATGCGGTGGAGCGATTCCGCTATACTCCAAAACAATGCGGAGGAGGTATCCACTGTGATCCGCACACCCCGGCCGTAGCCCTTTTGTGGGGAGGCTACCACTACCATCTCCAGTGCCAGTGCCTCGCACACCCCGGCCGTAGCCTTTTTGTGGGGAAGCTATCACTGCACTCAGTGAGTGCCTTGCTACTGCCGGCCGTACCTTGTCATGGGGAAGCTCTCACTACCAATTCTAGTGCCAGTGCCTCACACACCCCAGCCGTAGCCTTTTTATGGGGAGGCTATCACTGCACTCAGGTGAATGCTACGCCCCGTTTGTGGGAAGCTCTCACTGCCAACTCTAGTGCCAGTGCCTCACACACCCCGGCCGTAGCCTTTTTATGGGGAGGCTATCACTGCACTCCAATGCGATGGAGGAATCGTTGTGCCTTGCTCACCCCGGCCGTAGCCTTTTTATGGGGCGGCTATCACTACTCCAAAACAATGTCAATGCATTACACAATTTACGCACATAATACGACCCCGTGTCGGACTGAGTCAATTCTTTGACCCCGGTTGCACTCGGTGCATGGTGGTCGAATCTGGGCTCAGGCCGACCAAGGCTACCAATAAGGAAAATACGATGTTCTACCTATTATACGTACCTGACTTGTGACTTCGTCTGACTGTGACCCGTGAACCCTAATCTGAATGAGGGCATAAAATTATACATTAGTATAATTTTATTTTGCATGAACCTACATGCAACTTACATGACTAATATACTATCAATTTTAAATGATGTAATTAGTTCATGTTAGTCTTCATTCCTTATTAAATTTTCAGCAATTCTAATGATAATTAATTATTAATTATCCCCATCCAAATCCCCATTATCTAATTGATAATTTAATTATTAACATGTCCCATACTTAATTCTTTTGTATTTACCTTATATTCTAACTCAACCGCATCGAGTTCTCCCATATTTACCTGGTTGCCATTCTACTTTAACAATTCATTTAACGACCCCAAAGCTCCTAGCTTTATTGTAGTCAACCCGTGAAAGCCGGTATTTTCACCATGCATGGCGACCAACCAATAACGTGGCGGCCCCCATTTGCTGCCATGGCGTCTCCAACATTGGCCACCACATGGCAACCCTCAACCAGTCCTTGGCGACCCCATTCCGGCCACCCAATCAGCAACCCCAACCTGACCATGGTGACTCCATGTCGGTCACATAATCAGCCCATGACCCATGGCGTCTACCCTAGTCGGTCACATAAACCTTCAGAAGGACAAACAGTCTTTTTCAAAATTCTTTTATTTTCTCTATTAGAAATTTCAGCTTGTCCACTTGTCTAGGGGCAATAAGCTATGGCTACTTTATGCTTGATCCCATATTTCTGCAACAAAATAACAGATTGACGATTACAAAAATGTGTACCCTCATCACTAATAATAGCTCTAGGAGTGCCAAAACGAGTAAAATTATGCTTTTACAAAAATTTCAACACAACATTAGCATTATTAGTTGGAAAAGCAGTTGTTTCCACCCATTTTGAAACATAATCTACCGCTACTAGGATGTATCGATTTTGATTAGATGGTATGAACAATCCCATAAAATCAATTCCCAGACATCAAAAATTTCCACTTCTAAAATGTTAGTAAGTGGCATTTCTCGACGACGTGAGATATTTCCCACTCTTTGACAACTACCACACTGCAAAACAAAAGATGTGGTGAGTCTTTAAATAGTGTAGGCCAATAAAATCTAGATTGAAGAATTTTCCTTTCGGTCCGCACCCCACCATAATGACCACCATAATCAGAAGAGTGACAATGATGAAGAATGATATCTATCCCTTTGTCCGGCACACACCTTTGAATAACTTGGTCACTACAACGTTTGAACAAGAAAGGTTCATCCCATAAATAAGCACGCACGTCATGGAGGAACCGCTTCTTTTGGTGATATGTCAAATCGAGAGGAAGTACCTAACAAGTAAGAAAATTCACATAATCAGCAAACCGTAGAATAGGAGCATGTGATACCATTAAAAGTTGTTCATCCGGAAAATAGTCATTAATCTGCAGTAACGGGTCGTCTAAACTTCCTTCTGGAGTCAAGAAAGATGGTCAGCTACTATATTTTCGGACCCTTTTTGGTCTTTGATTACTAAATCAAACTCTTGTAGTAAGAGCACCCGTCGAATTAACCTTGGTTTGACATTTTTTTCTCAAATAAATATTTATGAGCTGCATGATTTGTATAAACAATTACATTAGTACAAATAAGATAAGACCGAAATTTCTCAAATGCGTACACAACAACTAAAAATTCTTTTCAGTGGTAGTATAGTTCAATTGAGCTTCATTGAGTGTTTTGCTTGCATAATAAATTGTGTGAAAAAAATTATCTTTTCGTTGCCCCAAAATAGTAACCAACTGCATAATCACTGGCATCACACATTAGCACAAATGTTAAATTCCAATGATGACAAGCAAGTATTGGAGAAGAAATGAATCGGGCTTTTAAGACTTCATAAGCTTCTAAACACTCAGCATTTAAATCAAAAGCAACATCCTTTTCTAATAAATTAGAGAGTGGCTTAGCAATTTTAGAAAAATCTGTAATTAAATGATGATAAAAACTTGCAGGCCCGAGAAAACTTCTAATTTCTTTAACTGATGTTGGGATGGGCAGTTTTTCAACTGTTTCAATCTTCGCTCTATCCACTTCCAAGCCCTTGCTGGATACTTTGTGACACAAAATAATTCTCTCTTGTACCATGAAATGACACTTCTCCGAATTGAGAACCAAATTGGTGTCTTCACATCGGTGGAGAACTTGATCAAGAACCTGCACACAATTATCATAAGTATCACAAAAAATATAGAAATCATCCATAAATACCTCCATTCCATGTTCCACCATGTTTGGAAAAATTGCCA
This sequence comes from Piper betle, assembly GCA_033002965.1. NCBI lineage: Eukaryota > Viridiplantae > Streptophyta > Magnoliopsida > Piperales > Piperaceae > Piper > Piper betle. Next base: position 8,642 of record JAURVB010004858.1, read on the forward strand.
TTATGCATCGTTGAAAAGTGGCCGGAGCATTGCAAAGGCCAAATAGCATCTTGCGAAATGCAAATGTACCGTACGGACATGTGAAGGTTGTTTTCTCTTGATCCTGGGCGAGGATTACAATTTGATTGTATCCCAAATATGCGTCATGGAAACAGTAAAACTGTTTGCTCGCTAGCCTCATCCAACATTTGGTCAATGAATAGTATGGAAAGTGATCTTTTCAGGTAGCTTTGTTGAGTTTTCGGTAATTTATGCATACTCTCCATCATGTCACTGCCCTTGTTGGAATTAATTCATTTTTCTCATTTGCTACCACAGTCATACAACCCTTCTTAGGTACACATTACACAGGACTCACCCAAGAACTGCCAGAAATTAAAAATTATACCTACATCAAGCCACTTGATAATTTCTTTCTTGACAACATCCTTCATGATTGGATTTAACCAGCACTGATGTTGCATTGAGGGTTTATATCCATCTTCAAGAATGATTTTATGCATACAAAGGATGGACTAATACCATGAATGTCAGCAATAGTCCAACCTATAGCCAGCTTATGCTCCCGCAATATTCTCAATAGCATGTCTTTCTGCATACTAGTTAAAGCTGACAAAATAATAACTGGTAAAGTGTTAAAAGGGCCTAGAAATGCATACCTCAAATGGGATGGAAGCAGCTCAACTCCAAGGTCGGTGGGACTTCAATGGAAGGATTGATCCTTGTGGATATTGAAGGTTGCAACTCCAAATATTCAAATTTATCTCGACCTCAAGTGAATGTTGGAGTAGAATTTAGCAAGTGCAAATACTCCCCTTTCTCCTCATCACCAGAATCATCAACATCTGCAACTAACGTGGCTGCTAAAGGTCAATGTGATACATTTCCTCAAATATAGCTGATGAAGGAGATTGGATTGCATTAATATAAAAATAATCATCTACTGGTTCTGAATATTGCATAGCCTTAAAAACATTAAAGACCACTTCTTCATTATCTACTCTCAATATCAATTCAGCAGCAGCAACATCAATCAATATCCTCCTAGTGGCAAGGAAAGGCCTACTTACTATAATGGGTACATTTGACTCTTCCTCCATATCCCCAATCACAAAATCAGGCGGGAATATAAATTTGTCCACCTTAACAAGTACATTTTCAATCTCCCCTTCTAGAAAAATGTAGGAGCGGTCAGCCAATTGTAGATTAATCATATTGCCTTTTAACTCCCCAAACCCAACTTTTTGTATATAGATAGAGGCATCAAATTAATGCTCGCACCTAAGTCACATAATGCTTGACAACAAAAATCTGGCCCTACGGTACAAGAAATAGTAAACCGCCTTGGGTCTTTGAGCTTTGGTGGAAGTTTCCTTTGTAGTACAACACTACACTCTTCATTCTAGGCAATTGTTTCAAACTCCTTCGAATTTTTCTTCTTGGATAATATTTGTTTCATGAATTTAGTGTAACTCAGCATCTTCTCTAGTGCTTTAGCAAATGGGATATTGATAGAAAGCTTCTTAAACACCTCCAAGAATTGATGAAATTTGTTATCCTGTTTACTTTTCTGGAATCTCCGAGGATATGGAACTCTTGAGAGCCGGTTATGTTGATCAAATGAACCCTTAGGTGGTAGGACTTCTACCACTTCATCCTGGTTTTCTTCATTTCGTTCAACCGCCTCTGGTTTAGTGATGGGAATTAGTGTCTTTTGATTGTGAGGATTTTCCAATTCCTTACCTCTTCTCAATGTAATGGCTTTACATTCTTTACCCTCTTTTCTACAGGATTTTGAGTATCACTAGGGATTCTACCTTGTGGCCTATTACTCAATGCATTACAAATCTGAACCCATTTGAGTTTCCAAATTCTCATACAAGCCTGCTGACTTTGTATAAATTGCATGAACATTTCCTCCAGTAGCTGGTTTCTTTTCCGAAGGTTGTACTTCATTTTGACAAAACCTAGAGGAGCTTGTTGTCCTAGACCTCGACATTGAGGCTTGGTTGCCACCCCATGCAAAGTTTGGATGATTCCTCCATCCCAGATTGTAAGTATTGGAATAAGGATTGTTTTGTTTTTGGTATAGCTTCTAACAAAATTTACTAATTCAGGATTGTTATAACAACCCGGCCCAAAGTGCAACATAATGGGCCAAAGTCATTTCTTTAAAATGGTTAACCTAAGTTAACGATCCATAGTTCATTCTCACTTATAAATAGGATCTTCTCCAAGTAGGTATTAGATGTGGGATTAAGTTGAGGGATCTCACAATTGTTAACACAATGCTCAGTAGGATGTCCTTCACCACACCAGTCACACTTAGTTTCAATCATGTTCACTGAATTCGCACTAGAATTCATCCCTAAAGCTTGCATTTGTTGTGACAGAGCAGCCACATGTGCAAACAAAACGGTCAATGTGTACATTTCGAGAATACCTCACTCTTCTTCCTCATTGCTTTGTCGTGTCCCATCTGATAATGGTTAGATGCCAGATTTTTCAATAATTCATTAGCTTCTATATGATTTGCTCATGAAGGATCCATTGGCAGTGCCATCTACAATGGATTTTTGTAAGGACCGTGAAAAATATACATATATATATTCGACTTCAGTCAGGGAAGGATCGAACGTTGGAGGGTGTATTATTAATTAATGTGCCATATTATATTCTCACCCCGTTAATTATTATATTTTCTTATTCACCTGGTTGTCCGGTTAAATGAAATACGAGTGTTAGGGGTGTTTTCCCATACCCTAGCCGCCATCATTCTCATTTCTCTCTCTCTTCCTTCCGGTTGTTGGATTCTTCCTTGCTTGGGTGTCCTTCCTATCTCCCAATTTTTAATTTTCATGCATTCATATTTTCTGACTAATTAATAATAAGCTTGATAAACATGAGAGGTGGGGTCTTAAATCAACATGCTTCAGCTAATTTAATGTGATAGCAAATTTTACAGCAACATGCTGTTTGATTCTAAAACACAAAAGAGGATTTTTAAACAAAACTATTCAACTGCGAGTTTATATTTGTAGCATGTGAATTTGTTCAAAGTCCAATCAAATAACGCATTGATAGCGGAAAAGATTAACGACTGACTGATACATGAAATCATTTGGCCATAAATAAGTCATTTTAAAAACATTTCTTCACCCAGCAACTTAGCCTGAGTTTTGCCTATATTGACCATGCATTGCGCTAAAGGCCTTTACCCCGTTTCAACGATCAGGGGTTAATCACCCACTGTAAACTCAAAATAATGGGTCGAATTCCTGACCTCAAATGTTAGCAAAGGAAGAGTTTCGCAGCGTCGTCTCCCAACCGTTTAATGGCTTAAGTTCGAGGCGCACATTCCGTCATCATCAAAAGAAATATCAAATGCGGTATCAAACAACGCGGTGCCATTGCTTGTGCAGCAAACTGCCGTCGTCTCCCAACCAATCATTAAGCAAATGGCAGTTGACAAGCCTCCATTTGCTGCAATATCAAGTAATTTTCAAGTCCATCCTGTTACTCTTTCTGCCCTGTTTGCTGGCAACTCTTTGTGCTTCGTATAAGTGATCGCAATTTTTGCTCGACTGTAAGCTGCTTCTTCTTCACGGATATGTAGGAGCTTTTTTCATGCCAGCCTTGCTCTTGTTTGAGATGACATCGGACATGGCCGTGGGGATTTCCCTTGAGTCAGGATAAAGAGTTTATTTTGTTATAACGGATAACTACAGATGAAACTGATAACTCCTAATGTTGGTCCTCGAATTAGTTTTATGTGTTGTTCCTGTTCTTCTTGTTCATGTTGAATATCAATGCTAGAGTTAACATATTAGCTTCCACAAGATATCATCAATCAGTAATGCATCACTGATGCATGCATGCGATTGAGCTTGTCGAACAAATGATTTGTCCCAAGTCACACAAGTCAATGAAATCAGTTTCACCCAATAGTTTATTTATTCATTAAATTGCATCCCAATTTCCATGTGCAGAAACGGTGGTTGAGGGTGAGTGGATCGTAGCATTGGGAGTAATAGGAATGTCGGGCCGTGGTGTAAACCGTGACTAGCATATGCTTCTTGGCTGTTGAAATTGAGGGAGACCTATCCCTGCCAAGCACAACCTCTGTTCTTCGTTTAATCTGAAAAGGCAAAAGAGATGGAGGGCCATTGTGGCTGAAGCAAGATGGAGCAATCAGATGCATAAGGGCTTTGAGAAGAATGCTTGGGCCAGCCTCATCTCTGGAGCAGCCACCCGAAATGAAGAAACAGTGACACCAAGTTCGTTCCGGACATGGGGGAGCTTCCTCAGCTCAAGAAAATGATTGGCTCAATGGAGACCTTCAAAGGTTTCCAAATCTAGGGAGGTTGGATTTCCATGGGAAAAAAAATTGTGAGGAGCTAATTGATGGAATTGTTTCAATTCAACCAAACCAAACTCATTACATCCGGATTGAAGACTAAAAAATGGAGAAAAAGAGTTATAATGAGGGATTTTAGGGGTGTGAGGGAGGAGGCCATGGGGCAAATATGCAGCAGAGATTAGAGACTCTTCAAAGAAAGTGGCTAGAGTTTGGCCTGGAACATTTGACACAGAAGAGGGAGCTGCCAGC
>JAURVB010004859.1:0-18697 GCA_033002965.1 Piper betle
CCTATTTATAACACCCAAATTCGGGCCGAAGGGATGGATCAAATTGTGATATTATAATTTAAAAAACTAATTATTGGGCTATCACGTTCAGACTTTACAGAAGTGGATATCAACCTTCCCTAAATAGTTAAGCTAGACATCACACTTGGTTTCATAGTACGCGTGAAGAGTTCATACTATGAAGGTAGATCTTAGACTTAAAGGAATCCTATATGAACACCCATAGTTATGATAGAGATAGAACTTCCCTTACGACTATGACCTATGACTTAAAAAATGCGATGATCAATCCCAATTGTAGAAAAAGTACACCCCCACTGCAATTTTGAAGCTATATGCAATTGAGTACATCATATTCTTACTACCTAGTTTAAGTGATTGGCTTATGTCTTCTTATTAGTGACATAAAGATAATGTAAGTATTCAAACGAGAGTCATGGTTACCTGTTCAATATACCCTACATCAGCATTAATTAAAGCATCAAAGAAATTACACAACATCATCGAGTAGCAGGGCATCAAACCCTAATACCTAGACTTCACGTGGATCTTCAACTGGTGTGAACCGTAAGCTTCTCCACTCACGTTACTCTAACATACAAACACCTGTAGCCAAATACATTTCGTGTACCTGACTTAGCTTCTCGTTATGTTCCATGATTTTGAGGTTCCCCAAAGTATTACAGCTTCATTGGAATAATATAATAATATAATGATAAAATATGCTAGCACAACCATCATGACATACATTCGAACCATACAAGGTTCACATAGTTAGCCCGTCATTTAGTCATTCACAAAATACATAGTCCAAAATACACAATATAACATAGGGACCCCGCCACCACCACCATTGAGCCGCTTGATCCATGTACTTAGGATGACCAATGCCAGAGAACCTCAACTACATTTAATAGAAAACCACGTCAGTAATTAAATAAATTTAATTACCCATCTAAATAACTACTAGTAAAGCAATAAGCTAGCAAATGGGTATTTTATTACCCACGGGAACTTAGGAAACTTTAGAATTTCCTCACACTGAGTGGTAAACAAACATACTTAAATGAGTGTCGGTGTGCATGCATGGCTAATATTCAGTTTCATAGATATAATACTTACACCCTCAAATCTTCCATATTACACCTACCACAATACTCATGTGGCAAAATGAACAGTTAATGCCACAAATTTCAAAAATGTGTTGTGGTACGCAGTACCCTCATACTCCGCACTACCTTAGGGTTTGAAGTACTAGTGCAGTTCATATATTCAGTACACACGCTTACTCGTAATAGTTGTAAATCCTCATATTATACATATAGGGTTGAGAAAGGGTTTAATACTTAGTTTCTAGATGTTATCTTTAGAAAACCATCAAGGGGTCTCAACCTTGAAGTTTTATTAGACACGTATAGAAAACACGGCCAAATGGCCTAATATTGGAGGGATCCGATAAAATACCGCCGATGTCGCCATGCGTCTATAACGCCATTAAACTCGACACATAGGGAGTCGAGGAGAGATGAAATAAAGGGAGAGTCCTACGGACCTAGAAGAGTAGAGTTCCATATTTTAGTTGGTGAGCTTACCCACAATACCTAGCATGGAGATAGAACCGAATAAGAATCGGATCACATCAGCACACAAAATGAGGCAAAGCCTCCACACAAGCTCAAATCTTAAACATTGCTTAATTATCTGAATTAGGACCTAAGTGAAGTGTTAAACCATATTATGTAACTCAATTAAGGTTTGGTTTCATATTCACTTAGTGAGTTTAATCAATTCTAGGGTTTTAATCGAATGGGCTCATTAGACAATTATTGGGACGGGCATAACGATGTCCAAATGGGCTAAAATTTGGATGGGTGAGCCCTGATACTCTAATGTTCATTGGTAAATTCACTACCACATCAATATTGAGTTCACTAGACAGCCATTATGATTTTGTAGTATAAAGTGATGCCTCCTGTAACAGCCCAAATTCGGTTCATGCTCGTGAACCAAACTGGCATGTTACAGGCCCCGGTTAGGTCGGCTAACCCAAACCTAACTCATGCGGATCCAATCTCAGCGTCTTAAGATGAAGATACAACTCGCAATGCATGGATGAATGCACAAACCCTAACATGGTACTACATGAATGACATGCAATTCAAAGTACACACCAATACAATTACGATCAAACTCAATAAAAATTCTAAAATAAAATGGATAGAGTCTCTCCTAAAAGTGCAATTAGGGTCCACCCTGTCAAAACAACCAAATACCAATATATATGCATATATCAACAATTTCAATCACACATAATCTAATATACTGTATACTCATTATGGAACTTGGGTTTCAACCCACCACACTTCCGCTGCGCGCTCTGATCACATTTCACCTCTTGTCATCATGTCTTAGCTTTTCATCACGTCATAACATCATCTCATTGCATTTAATCATATCCTATCATGTCTTAGCATTTCACATCATTCACAATATAATAGCATCATAAATAGAATATTAACCACTCTATCGACGGACATGTGTGCAAGCGACAACAGTGCTCCTCCATCCAAGCTAGCTCCTCCAACTCGTGATTATTACCTACATATAGTATAAAAACACGTCAGTAACAAGTGTTACTGGTCCGGAAAATAAAATAACTATAACAAGCTGGCTATGAGAGCAAACTCTCATATGAAAGAAAACATCATATACTCCACGTGAACACTCTGAAGGGCACTACTGAGGAGCCACTGGACTGCAGACCCGGTAGCATCCCGAACTTACTGATCTGCTGCTGCTGATGCCGCTCTCGGCATTTTCTTACTTCATTTTCTGGTCTCAAATCCTAAGCCCTCTCCTTACCTCCATATTTCTCCTGGCCTTGAGCACGAAGGCCGAGTACTCTCAGGCAGTCGCCTTTAGTACCCTTTGAACCACAAGTCCGGACATGCGCTGTACTAAACAGTACCTGTAAACCTCCACGTTCTCCGGGTGTGAGGAACTCAAACGCGGAGTTGTCAGGATCCCTCGGGAATGGAACAGTCCGCTGGCACTAATCCAGAGCCCGCTTTGACTGTCACGGCATCCGCTCATGGTACGTGCAGTCGGTTTCTCCATCTCTCGTCTCACTAAAAACGCGAAAACTACATATATATAGGGCTGGGTAGGGATTTATATAATAGGCCCGAAGGCAACTTGTGGTGGATCTTGTTTTCGAAATCATCCTCGAGGGATCTCATCCTCGAGGGGTTATTAATCCGGAAATCTGTTCGGCTAGATGGCCCGAGTTAAGTGGGATCCAATAAAATGCCACTTAACCCGCCCTGCAAGCATTAAATCAAACATACAATAGAAGAGAGTATAAACAGAGTCGAGTCCTAAACGGACCTGGTAGAAGCTCCAAGCGTGTCATCGCGCCTAGGCGGCGAGCTCCTACTCCGTACCTACACATCAAAACTAAATACTAACGCCCGCTAACTAAATGATGCATCAAACGCAATGAACATCACACACAATTCAATCATCAACATCCAGCAAAAGTTAAATAATCATAAATGTAAATAATTCTAACTCATCCTATTCATACCAATTTTATTGTGTTTTTCAAAGTTACGTCGTGATCACTTATCATGCTGAGACTCGATCTACCTCATTAGATCACTTAACCTTCATTCTCAATTAATTGCATCATGCAATCATCATTTCATTCATAGTCATACATTTATCCTGACAATTAATAATTCCTAATATGTTGTGCTAACAATCATCAATTTTAAATCATTAACTTGGAGGTAATCATACCTCACATCATCGGCAATCGGCGACGGCTAGGGTTTCCGTCGCGTGTCTCGGAGCTCGAATCCGGCGCTCGTCGACGTCCGAAGTTCGATCGGGATCGACTGGATGAGCTCTATGGAAGATCCGGCGAATTCCAGCGAATCCGGTTTTTGGCGGGTTCTGACGTTTTCCGGCAAGTTTCAGTGGTTTTCTGGCAACTTCCGGCTGTTTTCTCGGTAGCAGTCACCGGCGGCGTCTACTGGCTGGATAGCAATGGTATTGGGTACCATTGGAACCGGCTCGGTGAGCCCGATCGCGTCTATGGCATCGACATGGTCGGCGGAGGCAGTGGCTCGCCGGAAAATGGCTAAAACAGGGGCTGGCCGTGATGGTGTGGAGATCCGGCCGGGATGGGCAGCGTTGGCCTCCGTTCCGATCAGGGAAGGTCGCTAGGGGGTCGAGGCAACCACCCGATCGTGGCGGCGACGGTCGCCGGCGGCGAAATCGATGACGCGGGCACAACTCGGGTGCGGCGTTAGGCGCGGCAATTCCGGCGTCGCAGCGGCCAGACAGTGGCCGGGGTTGGTCGGGGCAGCACAGCAATGCCGTGGCAAGGCTAGGCGGCGACGATCGGCGGCGAGGTCGCGTCAGCGGCGGCAACGGTGGCAGCGCATGGGGGAGGCATCGGGAAGGGTTTTGGGAAGAAGATGTCGGGAGGGGAGAAAAATAACTGGGTGGAAATTTCGTAAATAAGACTTGACTCGTCTTCGGCTCGAGTCAAATATAATAACTAAGTCGTATTAAATCCTTAAAAAATTCATAAAAATTAGGAAAAATCCCATAAAATCAAACAAACACCAAAACATTGCAATGATATGCTCTAGAACTATCAACCCACCCAAACTGCCCGTAACGCGTCCTAATGCGATGAATGGCCTAAAACTAATTCTACGATCCACTATATATAAAAATAAAAAAAATATAAGTGGCATACTCTCATATATTCTGATAACTCATTCTGTTCTGCTGTGTTCATGACGTTATCATCATATATTTGGGTATGCATGACCCTCATTGCTCATACACGTGACCGGCGTCGGCTTAGTGCACGTGTTCTGAAACTAACTCGACTCAAAAATAATGGTCGAACCAACTGGTTCTGATTATAAAACCCTAACTCGAATCGTAGGTTTTACACCTCCGATATAGGGCTGGGTTGTGTGTTGATGCAGAGAGGTAGAGTGATAGCCTATGTATCCTCGACAGTTGAAAGTGCATAAGCAGAATTACACCACACACGGCTTACAACTTGTAGTGGTCATATTTGCACTATGCATATAGAGACACTATTTGTATGGAGTGTTCATCTAACTCTTTACCGATCATACGAGCTTGAAGTACATCTTTATGCAAAAGGATTTAAATAGTAGACAACGTAGGTGTTTGGAGTTTCTGGCAGCCACTATCCGGGTAAGGCAAATGTGGTTGCCAGTAGTATATGGAGCTAGATTGACAACTATGAGTATCCAATGTGAGCACCAGAGAGGATGTAGCCAACTGACATCTTGTGGTAGTGTTAGCAAGGTTGACGATGAATCCCATTATGGCAAACCATATTAGACAGGCACAAGCAGCTGATCATTTGCCAGAGCATTGGCTCCTTCAGGGGCTCATTTTGGGTTGGTTAGGGAGGTAGACAATTTGTATCAAATGAGAAGATGGTTATATGTGCCAGATGTTGTAGAGTTTAGGATTGCATGAGGGCATTCTTCAGATGACCCATCACTCGAGGTTCATGGTGCACTTGAGCTCCGTGAAGATGTATCGTGACTTGTGCCGATCTTATTGATGTTCATAGCTAATGAAGGATGTTCTCGACACAATGTCGGGATGTCTTGTCTCTCAGCAAGTCAAAATCAAGCACCAGAGACTAGGTGGTTTGTTGCAGCTATTACCACTGCAAAAGTGGAAATAGGATTGCATCACGTGCGACTTTGTCATACATCTACGCCCTTCCAAGCTACAGATGGAAGTAGTATGGTTTTTGTCGATAAGATGATGAAATCAGCGAACTTTATACCAATTTATATGACATATCCTAGGGCTACGTTGGCCAAATTATATTGGAGCCAAATTGTGAGACTCCACAGAGTTCCTAAGGAGATTGTATTAGATAGGAACCCAAGATTCACCCTTCTAGAAATCTTTCCAACGTGAACTTGGGATGGAGACCATGTTCTATACAGCAACCCAAGAGGACTATTCAGATCCTGGAAGACTTACTCTAGTGGTGTGTGATGTGGGCTTTGGTGCACCATGGGAGGAGCACCTTCCCTTGGTGGATTTTGCGTATAATAACAACTACTAGGCCTGCACAGAGATGGCACCCTCCAAGGCATTGTATGGCAGGCCATGCAGATCATCGTTTTGTTGGTTAGAAGGTGGTGAGCCAATGATAGTAGGCCCACAGTTGGCTCAGGACTCCAAGAGGATAGTTGAGCTGATCAGCGGAGGCTTTTAGCAGCTCAGAGTAGAAAGAGAGCTTATGCAGATCAAAAGCATAGGGACTTCAGTTTCACATGAGGGTCACATTTTCCTGAAAGTCTCACCGACCAAAGGTGGTGTGTATTTTGGAAGGCCGGGCAAACTGAGTCCAAGGTGTATTGGCCCGTTCGAGGTGTTGAGACATGTTGGAGAGGTTGCACACGAGCTTGCACTCCTACCCAGTCTATCAGCAGTGGACTCGATGTTCACGTATCTATGCTATAGAAGTGCATGCCCAACGAATCACACCAACTTCAATATGAGGAGCTCGATGTCTTATCTGACTTGTCCTTCGAGGAGGAGGCTACTCGGATTTTCAACCAGTTTGTGAAGACTCTTCATAGGAAAGAAGTGTGTTTGGTGAAGGTACTTTGGTCATGGCAGGGTGTTGAGAAGGTCACGTTGGAGCGTGAGGATGAGATACAACAACATTTGCCCGAACTCTTCCCTACAGAAGATAGCGACTAGAAGTATTAGCACCCTCACCTATTTTGGTTGAGTGGTATTGTATGTTGTGTGTTGTATGATGTGGCACATTTCTGCATGTGTAACCCATTACGAAATTCTGGGACAAAATTTTTCTAAGTGAAGGAGGTTGTAAAACCCGAGCCATCTGCCTGAAGGTTTTACTATCGAGTCGGTTGTTATCCAAATCGGGTTAATATGGTCCAGCTCTTCTTGTCATGGTTCGTGTATGGTATGGTTATATTTGCCCAACCTTAGCCTCCTTCGGCACATAGTCTGCCTATTTGGATGCTACATGCTTAGCTTTTTCATGTTTAGTTCAATCGAGTTGTATTTAGTTAGATGCTAGGATTGTGCCCCTCATGTATCGTTTGTGTGTTTTTCGTGTGTTTGATAACCCTTTGGGACCATCCTAACCCCTCTTTGGGACCTACGGTGCAATTACAAAGGTGAGCTCGATCACTTTAGGATAAAAACTCTAAGTTTTTTGGTTTTGGGCTAACCCAACCCATACCTCTTTAACTAACTCAAGTCATACCTCTTTAAGTACGACACCTATACCTATGACATCACCTCACCTAACCCATACCTCTATAGGTATGGCACCCATACCTATGACATCACCAAGCCAGCCACCTTATTTTATATAAAGCCTACCCATTCCCTCACCTTTTCACCTTTTCTCCTTCCCCCTCCTCACCTCCAACGACCTTCTTCTCCTTTCCATGGCCTTCTCCTTCCAACTTGGAGCTCCAAATGCCCTCCTCCACATTTATAGCATCCTAGGGTGGTAGGCTTTGAGGCTGGATGCCTCAAAAGACCTCACTTCTGTCTTCCCTAGCTAGTTAGAGGTTTGTTATGCCTCTCTTTCTCATTGTTTGATATGTATCACTCGTATTTTTCTATGATTTTATTTTTACAATATTTTTAAAATATATACCTGTCTGTTGGGAGAATGTTGAGTACTAATGTATCTTATTTGACCATGTAAATAAATATATATGTTTCTTATAATGCACATAGGTCAATGATCTGCACTGTTTTAGTATAAAAATCATATCTTGGCATTCTGAAGTTACATTTGCATAATTCTTGTTTTGTTATACTAATAACATGTAGATATGTAACTTTTGTGTTGGGTGTTTTACCTTCTATGCCCTAGAAATTGCCTATATGTGGGGTAGAAAGTGAGAAAGGTGGTAACTTTCACTACTATAGTGACAAAGCACCCATTTTCCAATTTTACACTCTGATCTTGTAAGATCTTTTGATGCACAACATACCATTTTTTATGGTGATGTTAGAAGTTTGTGATAAAGTTTTAAGTGTGATTTAACCACTAAATAATCATGAACACTGCCCTAAGTACACCTTATGTTTGTCGTGTTGTTTGTGACTGAGATCATGATCTATGATTTGTTATATTTTAAGCCACCAATTTTAAATTAATAAAGTCTAGTAAAAATATATGATGATCGACTAAGTGTCAACTTGAAAGATATAAATTTTGGAAATGGGTAAAAGAATAATCTAGGTAGGTGTCTACCCAGACTGTAAACATGCAGGATTTGAAGAGGGATTGGGAGAAAGTAGGGAATGTATATGTGTGCTTTTAGAGATAGATAGAAACCTGCATTGATTGTGCTTTTTAGAGATGGATGAAGAAACCCGCATTGATTTGATCAAGTTAAGAGTAAGAAATTATTAGTAGCTATGGACTTTCTTAAATCTTGACAATCTATATAGTTGTTGAAATAAAATGGCTATAATTGGAGGAAGATATTGTTGGATAGAGATTACTCCTTGTGCGAAAAGACATTTTAAGGGATAGAGTTCTTTATGTATAGTATTATGAAAAGTTTTGATTTTTACTTTAGTTTTATATTTCTTTAGCATATAACATAATGATTATTTTTAACTTTGTATATGTTTTGATGTGAGTGACTTTATTTTCTGTAACTATAATTTTATTTCCATGAAAGTGACGGGATTGTTTCGGGGATGAAATAATTAATTTTATCGCGCAGTTCCATAATTTAGATTTTTGATGGTTGTCTAAGGTGATACTTATGAAATACAAGATAGAATAAATATTTCTTTTGTATGCAAAGATCACTTATGAAGAAATCAACCGATTTAAATCAGATCGAGAGCGATCCGATTTGAAATTGGCGTCGAATCAGGGGAGAATCGGTTTTTGGATAAATTATAAAAATACCCTAAGTATGATATTAAATAAATTATTTATGTATGGGTAAAATTAAAATTAAAATTTTAAGATGATGAAAATACCGCTTACATTGCCCTCCCTCTGCCGCCGTCACCCCTTCCCTCCGGCCATGTGCGCAGCCCCTTCCCTGCTGATCCTGTGTGTTGTCGCCCCCTGCCTCTGCCCTCCCTCTGTTGGTCTACTGCCGCCCCTGCATGGGGACAGTCGAGGCCGATGGGTGGCAGGGCTGGGTAGGAGGCGCAGGGGGACGGGGCGGGCAGGCAGGGGGAGGCAGGATAGGGCAGTGACGGCAGAAGCCGGGGTGAAGCAACAGGGCACGTCGAGGTGGCATTCTCGTAATTAAAAGTTGATTCAACTTCAACTCAAGTCAAAAATAATAACTAATTCCAAATAATTTTAAAAATCCAAAAAATATAAAAATATCATAAAATATAATACATACAATAATATCAAAATGACATCAATACCTAACTTTTATATATTTATGTTATGAGTTGTCAAATTATTATATATGACTGATTTAGAACGATTTGGACTGATTCAACTAAACTGATTCCTGACTGATTTAGATTTATTCGATGATCCGATTCAGTGACTCCCTCGAAAACTGATTCCGATTTCTCTAACTACGGTAAATATTGGTCAAGACGGGCCTTGTGCTAATATCTAAATACCTTCATTGGTATTTATGATTCTAAAAATTCTAAATAATATTTTATATTATTTTTGTTATAAAAAATTATATCTCGATTTATAATAGTAGCAGACAAATTGTTATAATCTTGCCAAACAGTATTTTCTACCTTCTAACGAAATTAATATTTCTAACAAATAAATTGCAATAAAATTTGTTAAAAGCTTTTTATCAAATTTTTAAGTAGAACAGAAGAGGGTGATAGGGAAAAGTGCAAACACATAAGGAAAGTGGTTTAGATCTTTAAAAAAGTATTTTAGATTTGACATGCAATTAATAAAGAAACATATTTGGTCAAAACGCAATATTCATAGGAATCAGCAAATCTATATGCCAGTCTGAAATTAGTGAAGGCTTGTTTACTTGCAGGTTCCAACTAAATTGCTTACAGCAAGGTCATTGATAGTTTACAGTGCAGTCTTAAGTACTCACTCTAAGATTTTTAAAAAAATTTTGAAAAAAATAATAATTATAAGTGGGTTTTAGTGGTACACTTTTTCATTGCTAGCTGGAGTACTGTAGATTTTAATTCAGCTAGTAATTGCATTAAAATGTTTCATGAGTACTTAATTACAGTACTTAATTAATTCTTGATCAGAGCACGTTATAAGCAGCTCATTAATTCCCCCTAGATACGATGTGCAAATTATAAATATTTTGCATATTCTTCCTTATCTATTAAAAGGCGATGCCTGAATGAGCTCACAATCGCTCTGAATTAACTCTAGCCATCAAAATAATGTTACCTATAACTTATTGCTTGCGAAGAGTCATACTCTTATTTATAAATAGTTATTATTTTTCATGTAAGTGCATGACTCTTTCTTTCAAATGGGTTATTCTCACAATCTAGGAAATAAAATAGTATAAGTTTTTATTATTAAAAAGTCACGTCCATTTACAAATAGGTTTGACTCTTCCTTAAAAATGGGTATGATTCTTTGTGTAATCATGCCTCTTTTACAATAAATAATGACCACCTTCTTCTTTTGCAACTCTTTGAGATCATTTTTCTTTGTCCTAAACATTTTTTGTTGTCAGTATTTTTTGTTTCTAATATTTAAAATAATTATAATGCCCTATTATATTTCAAATTTCAATTTATTGTTCTTATATTCCTATGTACAATACATTGTAGATAGGTAAAAACATTAAAATATCCATTGGTAATTTTTATTATATCTTTTAGTTTTATTCTTTTTTTACTTTATAATCTTAAACTTTAAACCTCAAACCCTAACCCTGAATAATAACATTTTAATTGAAAATACATTCACATACCTTTTTGTTCATGTAAAATTTCTGTATTTTTTTTGTTTAACATTAACTATGTTTCAATTTAATGACCATTCTTTTTGTTGCCATGAATATTGGATAAAAGGCTCTACAGCTCCATCTATTAGTTACATCTACCACTTATTAGATTATTTTAAGATAAAAATGATGTAATGCATATCTTGTTTGTTGCATGAGCTCGTGAATGATAGAGTAGAGCCAACTAATTTCACCTTCATCTCAAGTCATTTTAGTAAATACTCAACTTTTGATTTGCCTATTACATGGATTAATATTTACAACATGGGCTGTCTAGCTAGGCTTCATTTAACAATGTTAAATGCTTCAAATAAATATTTTTAATAAAATTAGTAAACTTTATTTGTGATATATTTATATTATTCTAAAGCTGTTTTTTAGCATATAAGCCCTAATTGGTCGTCTAAGATATAGTGGGTGTGCTGTATTAATACATTGTCGAACCTAAGCCGAAGAAATACTGGCATCTAAAAAGAACACCCATTCTTATGAATAATTTGCCATATTTGTTGTCACGAATCTTAAATTTATTTCTATGCATGTCATATATGTATGGTGGAAGAGAGAAATTTTGAGGAAGAAGAAAAGATTCTAGGCTGGAGATGTTATTCGACGTTAATTGATAGCTTTTATACAAACAGCTCTACAAGATCAAGTTGTGCCATGAGCTTACGTTCTTTATCTGTTTGTGTTTATCGTTCGTTATTAGTAAGTATATCAACTTGAACATCAAAATCAAACAGCCCGGTGGTGGTCCATAGATATAGCTAATAATTATGTATGGCTAGTCTTCTTCAAAGTTAAAGTAGCTTTGAGGCAAAAATCCAATTTATCATTTTTATATAATATAGGAGATGGAACATCTCATGAAGATGAATTGCTGTTATCATCGTCATTTCACTATCTAAAAGAATCTAAACAATATAAAGTATTCTCCCAAATTAATTTACGCATTTATGTAAGGTATATTAACATAGTTTAAATTTTCATGTTAACTTCGAAAAGTACTCCTCGAGTTGGATCCACTCAATTCCATCCCTAATCAAATTCCATATTTGATACTAAATTGACAAAGTTCCATGATTTACTTATTTGTCTTTCAAAGAGTTTAAATATACACTTAATTTCTATTTAAACATCATTATCTTGTTTATTGTTTAGCTAAGCCAACACCCAAGAGTGACACGAGTTATATATTTATCAATTTCATGTGTTAAGGAGTAAATTCTTAAAGCCATTTCATGTGTAGTGGTGCCATCGACACATATGCTTACGTCTAAATTTTATTTGTTGCTTTAAAAATCAATATGAATGGCTTCTCATCAGCTTGAAAGCCACTACAAGTGATTCCACTCTATGAATATAATTAGACTTAAGCAAAGCAGCTGCAACAATAAGCAATACTCATTCACTACAAATTCTGTTGAAATTATTTAATGAACATGTTATCCAAACAGATAACAACCTTTCAGGAAAGAGGACAACATGCATTACAAATTTTTTATTATTAAAACACCCATTGTACCCACTATATATATTAATAGAAACGCCCCAAGCAAATACACTCCAAGGAAAATGATCATTCTTATGATGGGCTAAAGGGCACGTATCAACTGGTTAGGCGCATTTGAAACCATTTGGAGTGGTCTTGCCACAGGCATTGAGCAACAAGCTCAAAGAAACTGGGACATTAAGGTGAAGACCCAAGACATTGGCTTTGATAGCCGTGCATGGGCACACAGCAGCCTCAAGATCGGCAAGCCCTTCCAATAGAGTGCAGCAAGGCTTGGTTGGAGGGGGAACCCACAATCCACATTCACCAAACCAAGCAAGTCTGCACACCCCAAGCTTCAAAGCATCCCTTGGGCATTTCCCTTTATTGGAAGGGGCAGATTTGCAGGTGTGGCAAGGTGTAGGCTTTGGCTTCTTGGGTGGTGGTGGGGGCATGGAACATTGTTTGTGGCCGTGGCCATGGCAAAGAAGAGATGGTTGAGGGCAAGAAAAATGGCCAATAATGCAGATCTCCCTGAGGCCATCTTCAAAACTTGTTGGTAGAGTGCAGTAAGGATTCAAATGATAGGTATTTATAGAAGAAAGGTGAAGAAGAAAGACTGTTTGCATATCAAAACCAACGGTGGCGGCCATGTGAAAATGTACAAGTTGGTCGACAATGAACGTAAGAATATGTGTCGCTGGCACCACTACACATGAGATGGGTGCCCATAGATTTGAAGGCTTATTCATGGGGGCTAGAAGTGAAAGTTTGGAGTATTGTGCATGGGGTGTAGCTATATGGGAACTTGTGAGGAAATGGGATGAATGGTGACAACATATAATTGTTATTTGATGTAGAGATATCAATGGATTACACCAAGGGTATTCTGGAATCTGGCTCCTCTACTTCCTGGCAGCGACCAATTGTTATGTGAAGTCAGTCTCAGAGTATGTAATGCGGTGATCACGTTGGATGTGTATTGGGCTGATATAGATTTGAAGAATTTGTGAAAGCTTAGAGCCGTGTGGAACAGGTTGTGCAAAGTAAATACAAGCAGCATGACCACTTGATAGGCATTGTTTTTCCTCGCCGACCCAACACAGGGACATGAAAGATAACGATAAATTGAAGGATTGATAGCAGCTGGTTATTACTAAAATGATTATGCACTTGTTGGGAAGACTTTGGAACATTCCTCTTGAAGTCAGACGGTACATTTGCTCAAAGTATCTTCCCTGCCTACTGTGAAAAGTTTGTTGAATAATAAGTGGAGAAAACAAACTGCAAGTTACCATTTAATTTATAGGGCTACCTTGGGTTTTGAGCACATTAATTTCCAATATGTTACAAAAGCAAAAATATGCTACATGAAGAGTCTGCTAACTTAGATGCTGAATCAGTTGTGTGCGCTTTAGATTAACATTTTCTTAACTAACTGGAATGTTTATCCTAAAGCTACTCATGTATACTCTACATCTTAAGAATGACATATTATAATCTATTAATTATCACATATACTGATCCATTAAGGTATTGATGACTCATAATTATATTATCATTTAAATCTCTAAAGTGAAGTCCCGTCTTGGGGTTTAAAAGGCAAGGCGTTACACAAATTATGAGAAATTAATTGCATCCTTCACCAATATTGAGAAACTGGAGCTTTACAAAAAAAATCAAAGAAGCAAAAGCATAGAATCAGCTGTAGTAGTAATGTAATATTAGTTGGCAGGTAAGCTTAGCTACCATTTCTAGACACTATGATTAATATCTACATTAATAAGAAAAAAAATATCTATATACTAGCGTTAACTAATAAATTTCACTTGAATCCACGGTTAACTAGTGTTATATCTTTCCCCACGATCAAAATCAATGGTCCATAAACCTTATTTCAATTTAAAGAAAGTAGGCTCATATATTGTTCCCATATTTCTCGTAGTTTCATGATGATTATGTCATGGACTATGCTTCACCTTGTTGGGTTTATCCTGCATCGGTCGTAGATGATCTTGGTGAGTTATATATAGGTTTATGAGAAAGTCTTATTCCTTGAGTTAACTTTTAGATTAAGGGAGGTCTGTGACACCTATTACAAATCCTTTTTGGAGGCCCAAGGGCCCAACAGTGGTATCAGAGTTAGGTTACTGATCTTGGGAGATTTGGTGCTTGCCTACATTGATTGTCGAAGTTTCCATCATCAGGTTTCACCTGATGATTTAAGGGGGAGTTTGTCAGGTGGGTGTCGTCTAATGAAAAGTGAGAGATGATGGTTTCGGGTACTCCGATTGTCGGATGATGATTTCGGGAATGCTGATTGTTAGAGTTTCCAATGAAAAGTGAGATGCTGGTTTCGGGAATACCGATTGTCGGATGATGGTTCAGGAACGCCAATTGTTAGAGTTTTCGATGAAAAGTGAGAGATGATGATTTTTGGAAGGCCGATTGTTGGAGTTTCCTTCATGGAGTTCTACCTAATGATTAATGAAAGTGAGAAATGATGGCTTTGAGAACGTTGATTGTCGAAGTTTCCGATGAAAAGTGAGAGATGATGGTTTTGGGAACGTCGATTGTCGAAGTTTCGTTCATGGATGGTTTCAGGAATGCCGATTGTCCGATGGTGGTTTTGGGAATCCTTCATGGGTTCCACCAGGGGAGTTTGTCGGGTGGGTCATGGGTTCTACCTGATGATTTAAGGAGGGAGTTTGTTAGGTGGGTGCCACCTGACGAAGAGTGAGAGATGATGTTTCTGGGCGCCCAATATGTGAAGGGAATTGCTGGGTTTATCTCCACGTCGGTTGTAGATGATCTTGGTGAGTTGTAGATAGGCTAATCGGAAAGCCGGGAATGCCTAATGTGTGAAGATGATGGTTTCAGGAACCACACCTGATATGTGAAGAGAAGTTGTTGGGCTTATCCCATGTCGGTCGTAGATGATCTTGGTGAGTTGTATATAGGCTAACGGGAAAGCCGGGAACACCCGATATAGTGAAGAGGAGTTGTTGGGTTTATCCCATGTCAGTTGTAGATGATCTTGGTGAGTTGTATATACGCTAATGGGAAAGGCGAGAACGCCTGATGTGTGAAGATGATGGTTTCGAGAATGCCCAATATGTGAAAGGGAGTTGTTGCATTTATGCCACTTCAGTCGTAGATGATCTTGGTGAGTTGTATGTAGGCTAATGGAAAGCCTTATTCTATGAGTTAACTTTTGGATTTAGAAAAACCTGTGACACCTATTGCAAGTCCCTTTTGAGAGGCCCAAAGGCCCAACACATCTCACAAATATATGAAGGGGAGTTGTTGGGTTTATCCTACATCGAGTCGTAGATGATCTTGGTAAGATTGTATATAGGGTAATGGGAAAGCCGGGAACGCCTGATATATGAAGATGATGGTTTCAGGAATGCCCGATATGTGAAGGGAGTTGTTGGGTTTATCCCACGTCGGTCGTACATAATATTTGTGAGTTGTATATTGGCTAATGGAAAGCCATGAATGCTCGATGTGTGAAGATAATGGTTTTGGGAACGCCCGATATGTAAAGGGGAGTTCTTGGGCTTATCCCATGTGGTCATAGATGATCTTGGGTGAGTTGCATATAGGCTAATGGGAATACCAGGAATGTCTGATGTGTGAAGATGATGGTTTTGGGAACGCCCGATATATGAAGAGTTGTTGGGTCTATCCTATGTCGGTTGTAGATGATCTTTGTGAGTTGTATATAGGTTAATGAGAAAGTCTTATTCCTTGAGTTAACTTTTGGATTAAGAAAGGCCCGTGACACCTATTGCAAGTCTTTTGAGAGCCCAAAGGGTCCAACACAACCCACGAGTATAGTCCATGACAACTTTAATAAAAACATTCCACAATTCAAAATGAGTTGTTAATGGACAAGTAGTATGAAGCGAAAATGAATTCACATCCAACTATATCTCTGTCATGGGACTTGTTTTCAAGCTTTACCAAAGACATGCCTCTACTTGGAAAGTTTGACATCGGACGCAAACACTGCATTAATGAAATGCTTTCCCAATGCCTGGATGCCCTTGTTCCTGATCTTCTCCTTCATCATTTCTCTGCTTCTTCATTCCTTTCTTTATTGTCAGCATGCACTGTACTTCTTCACCTACCCAGTCCATGACAAACCTAGTAAAAATATTCTACAATTCATAATTTTGAATTGCTAAGAAATAATGCTGCAGAGTATCGCTCGTTAGATTATGTCTAATTAATAATGTCAATGAATCTTTTCCTACAATGACATCACCTCCAGCATTGGGGGAGAAAGAAATCGAGAAACCAGCAAGGAAATGTTGGGCCCACTTAACCGCTTGTTGGGATAGTTGACCAAAAATCCCAAATCCTTGTGTTATTACAATTTTTTAAAAGAAAAAAACAATGTGCAAACTACCAAAGATTGAGCACATGCAAGCTTAACATGGAAAATCCCCAAAACACAAGGGGGAAAATTGTGAGGCACTCTATCTACAAAAAACTTCCACTATGATAATCAACAAATTACAACAAATGTTTGTCTCCGAGAGAAAACTCTTTTGTATACAGATCAAATAATTTCCACCAATGACGAAGATGGAACAAACAAGGGTAGAGAAACAGAAACAAACCGAAGGTGCTTATTTGGATGAATAAACTTAATTTTGATTGATGATCCGATGAAAACTTGCAATCCAATCAGCCCCATTCTAAAAAGACAACATCTTCTCTCACAGCAAATGATTTACTTCTCTATCACTCCCAAAGCCTTTAAGCCACCATTCTTAAACGATCTGCTCAAATTCCTTAAGCCACCCTCTCTTTTAAAGGATTAATGTCATAGGGGTGATTCTAAAACCAAATTTTTACCCTCAAATCGATTTCTGTGCGGTGTTTACTCCTTTAGTAAACCAGCCTACACCCAAATTCCTCGCAGCAACTATTTGGAAGCACCAGACAACAATCCAACTAACTGGAACCCTAATTAGCACCCAATTGTTTTAAAGGTGCCAACAAGGCTTTCAGTCACCTGATTTAAATCAAACCTGTCCCAAACTCTTCACCATGCCAAGACCTCAAAACTAACACATAGATATGATGTTTATATTCTAACACTGCATCCAATCCATGGTCCTTAACTCAAGCAAGCAAATCCCTAAAATCTGGCAAGGTCTTGCAATGGGTACCTACAATAGCATGCAATTAATATGAACATGACAGCAGCAGATTACTGGGAAAACTCAACCTTAAGTTCACTCACTAAACTAAGGGATTACAAATGCTCAACTCTTTTGAGTGCTTTCTGGTTAGTGAGACATGCAAACTCCACATGCAAACTCACGCCTGAAGCCTCTCCCCTTTATTGAAAGCTCGAGACCTTTAAGAACAATCCCCACTCCCAAAAGTCCCCACAATCCTGGCTTAAGTCGTGTCCCACGAGATAAACTCATTTACATGCAACTAAACTCCCAAAATATGAATCAAACACAATATAGGTCATACAAATAAAGAGCACCTTGATCAGCAATGAAAAACCTAGATCGAAGTTCAATTCCCTCAACACAAGGAATCTGCCATGGCAACTCCGAGTCTTCTTCCTCTCTGATATGTGTCCTCTTCCTTCTTTGGGTTCAAGCCCTCTCAAACTCAGAGCTTTGTGTCCTCTCCTCCAGATTGAGCCTCCAAAAGATAGCCAATTCCAGTTGGTTGCCAACTCACCTAAGACTGACCAATGGGAATAAGTAGGATTGACTCCAACTTGATCCCATCGCCATCTCAACCTGATGCAGCCTGGTTTGTGCCACCCTTGAGTGCATATAGGCTTCTAGTTGGTCCCCACGACTGTGGTGAGCAAACTGAGGCAATAGGGGCCAAACCATGGCACCCGATCTCTAAATTAGGGTTTGGGTTTGTCCGGACTAACCTCAGCTAGGTCTCAGCTCCAAAACTCCTTGATCACTTCTGTGTGCTGTGTCTGTGCCGTGTCCCAAACACTCCTCCCTGAGGTGCTGGTGGTGTCGCGTGGCTCCCAGAGTGGCGAGAAGGGTGCACCTTCAATGGTCATGGCCAACGCGGTTCCCAACAGTGCCACTAATTGTGTCCCTGGTCTGCTTCAGAAACGTAATGATTCTACTTGGCCTTCAATTAACTCGGTCATGGCGTGATGGTGTGGCTGTGCGTA
>JAURVB010004861.1:0-25591 GCA_033002965.1 Piper betle
ATACTCTCATATATTCTGATAACTCATTCTGTTCTGCTGTGTTCCTGACGTTATCATTATATACTTGGGTACGCATGACCCTCATAGCTCATACACGCGACCGACGTCGGCTCGGTACATGTGTCCTGAAACTGACTCAACTCGAAAAAATAACGGTCGACCCGACCGGTTCTAAATATAAAACCCTAACTCGAATCGTGGGTTTTACAATGACCCATTAGCCAACTAATGGCATGGTGGACTGAACCATCAACTAATAAATGGACATGTTGGAATGGTCACAACAGCCATTATTATAGATAATGATAGGGAGTTTATGGACTTGTTTTATTTAGTTATATGGCTTAGTGTTTTTATCACTAACGTGGAATTACCTCCGCAGGTATGAGCATGGAAGGATGGGTAGAGTCGGGACAGCTAGAGGACTTTATTATTGGACTATTCTTTCTCGAGATTGTTTGCATGACATTGGGATTTTGTTTCGGTTCATGGGACTTGGATTATTCTGAGCATTTATATATTAAATTTATTGTTGTGGAATTATTAAAAATCTTGTAAATTAATAGGAAATTAATTTATGAGCCACTTAGTTTCATTTAGTAACACTTGGCTTGTGGCTCGGATCGGGCGAGTTGTTACAGGTGGTATCAGAGCTGTGTTTCCCACGGAACCATGCAAATCAATCATTACCTTGTTAAAAGTCTCAGAGTTTACTGTCCCAAGGGTAAATTTTCTTTTATATAAGAATTTATCATTCTTTTATAAAATTAATTTTCATTGTTTTATATGGTAGGTCATTATAGGTGTGCCACTTGTGTGTCATGCTAGGTGCACGTGACACCTAAACCAATGAGCGTATATGGGACGCCTTTTACAATCCGAGGTGTTATCTAGGTAGTATGTGTGGTATGGGTCACCTGTGCGATATGGATAACAGTGTCATGGGACAGTATGCCCCACTTTAGCTATGAATGAGTGGCAATGCTTAAAACAAAAAAAATTTACTCATGACCCTATTATATTTTCGAGGATGAAGATTCCCAAGCTGGGGAGATTGTAAAACCCTAATTTTTCTCATTATTATATTTTCGAGGACGAAAATTCCCAAGCTGGAGAGATTGTAAATTCCCAATTTGTTCTCCTTATTATATTTTTTAGGACGAAAATTACCAAGCTAGGGAGAATGGAAAACCATAATGTTACTCCTTATTATATTTTCGAGGGCGAAAATTCTTAAGTTGGAGAGATTGTAAAACCCCGGAAAAAATAATTAGGTTATTTTAATCAGGGTTTTATAAATCTTAAACGAACCATAAATAATATTTAATTTAATAAATTCATAAGAATCAATATCATTTATAACCCATTTGTATTCACTTAATAGTAAGTTTTTGACTTTTGATTATCACACAAATGATACGGTAATGACTAATTACGTTCTTTTCTATAAAATTTAATGTAATAACTTCTTAAATTCTACACATATTAATAAAATTTAATGTAATGACTTCTTGAATTCCATGCATATTATTCTATATAAAGGAGAGTTTTATTGTTAAATAAAACATCCTCTGGATAGGTTGTGAGCACATTTGACACACAAAGGGAAAGACTTTAAGATTATTTGTTATAGTTGCAGGTTCTTCACCAAATTTTCAGATCCGTATAATTATTTAAAATGTTGTATTTTCCTTGTGGACAACCTGGTCTGCTTGAGCCCAGATTCGACTACCATGCATCGAGTGCAACGGGGTCAAGGAATTGACTCAGTCTGACACTGGGCTATGCCCTTCATAATCCAATAATGGACATGTCAGAATGGACCTGACAGCCATAATACAATAAATTGGACATGGTGGATTGGACTCACCGGCAAATTACGGACATGGTGGATTGACCCATCAGCCAATAGATGGACATGGTGGACTGACCCATCAGCCAACTAATGGACATGGTGGTTTGGACTCACCAGCTAATAATGGACAGACATGGTGGATTAGACTCACCAGCCGATAATGGACATGGTGGATTGGACTCACCAGCCGATAACGGACAAGGAGGATTGGACTCACCAGCCGATAATGGACATGGCGGATTGGACTCTCCAGTCGATAATGGACATGATGGACTGACCCATCAGCCAATAATTTGGACATGGCGGATTTGACTCGCTAGCCAATTACGGACATGGCGGATTGGACTCGCCAGCCGATTATGGACATGGCGGATTGGACTCGCCAGCCGATAATGGACATGATGGACTGACCCATCAGCCAATAAATTAGACTCGCCAGCCGATAACGGACATGGAGGATTGGACTCACCACCCAATAACGGACATGGCGGATTGGACTCACCAGCTGATAATGGACATGATGGACTGACCCATCAGCCAATAAATTGGACATGGCAGATTGGACTTGCCAACTGATAACGGACATGGTGGATTGTACTCACCAGCCGATAACAGACATGGCGGATTGGACTTGCCAACCGGTAATGGACATGATTGACTGACCCATCAGCTAGTAAATTGGACATGCAAATTGGTCTCGCCAGCTAATTACGGACATGGTGGACTGACCCATTAACCATGAAAACATGGCCACGAAAGAACTTCATACACTTAGGGTCATGAACCCTAAATGTAGTTCCGTTCATTATCATGTGCCATGCTTGAGCCAGGTCCTCCCCAAATCTTTCTATAAGGAGAGCTATACAAAGGAAGCAGCCATGTGTGCTCTACCCTACGTGACGATGTCTTTTGGACAGTTTTCCAGAAACCCCATAAGCGTACCAATGTAAGAAAGGCTAGCTTCCGTTAGGGGATCAAAAGGGGCCCTGTCAAATATAGCTGACGCCCTTTGATCAACTGAAGCGGAGCAGAGCTTCGATAGAGCGAATGCGTTACTAAAGTGAATAAGAAATTCCTTTCATTCATTATGGAAAATAAGACATATGAAATACAGGCTTTCACGAAGGCTTTTATAACCAGGACATCGTGGACTGACCAATTAGCCAACTAATGGACATGGTGGATTGGACTCACCAACCGATAACGGATATGGTGGATTGGACTCACTAGCCGATAACGAACATGGCGGATTGGACTCGCCAGCCGATAATGGACTTGATGGACTGACCCATCAGCCAATAAATTGGACATGGCGGATTGGACTCGCTAGCCAATTACGAACCTTGTAGATTGGACTCACCAGCCGATAATGGACATGGCGGATTGGACTCGCCAGCCGGTAATGGACATGATGAAATGACCCTTTACCTAATAAATTGGACATGGCATATTGGACTTGCCAACCAAATATAGACATGGTGGACTGACCCATTAGCCAATAGATGGACAAGGTGGACTGACCCATCAACCAAAAAATGGACATGGTGTATTGGACTCACTAGCCGATAATGTACATGATGGACTGACCCATTAGCCAATAAATTAGACATGGTAGATTGGACTCTCCAGCCAATTACGGACATGGTGGATTGGACTCACCAGTCAATGACGGACATGGCGGATTGAACTCGCCAACCGATAATGGACATGATGGACTGACCCATCAGCCAATAAATTGGACATGGCGGATTGGACTCGGACAACCAATTACGGACATGGTGGACTGACCCATTAGCCAATAGATGGACATGGTGGACCGACCCATCAGCCAACTAATGGACATAGTAGATTGGACTTACCAGCTGATAACGGAGCATGATGGATTGGACTGACCAGCCGATAATGAACATGGCGGATTGGACTCGCCAACTGATGATGGACATGATGGACTAACCCATCAGCTAATATATTGGACATGGCGGATTGGACTTGCCAGCCAATAATAGACATGGTGGATTGGACTCACTAGCCAATAATGGATATGGTGGACTGGAGTCACTAGCCGATAATGGACATGGTTGATTGGACTCGCCAACAAATTATGGAGATGGCGAATTGGACTCGCCAACCAATTATGGACATCATGGACTGACCCATCAGCCAACTAATGGACATGGTGGATTGGACTCACTCAGCCAATAACGGACATGGTGGATTGTACTCACCAGCCGATAATGGATATGGCAGATTAGACTCTCCAGCCGATAATGGACATGATGGACTGACCCATCAGCTATTAAACTGGACATGGCAGATTGGATTCGCCAGCCAATTACGGACATGGTGGATTGGACTCGCCAACCGCTAATTGACATGATGGACTGACCCATTTGCCAATAAATTGGACATGGCAGATTGGACTCGTCAGCCAATTATGGACATGGTGGACTGACCCATTAGCCAATAGATGGACATAGTGGATTGGACTCACCAGCTGATAACAGACATTGCGGATTTGACTCGCCAGCCGATAATGGACATGATGGACTGACCCATCAGCAAATAGATGGACATGGTGGACTAACCCATCAGCCAACTAATGGGCATGGTGGACTGAACCATTAGCTAATAAATTGACATGTTGGAATGGTCACAACAGCCATTATTATAGATAATGATAGGGAGTTTTTGGACTTGTTTTATTTAGTTATACGACTTAGTGTTTTTATCACTAACGCGGAATTGCCTCCGCAGGTATGTGCATGGAAGGATGGGTAGAGTCGGGATAGCTGGAGGACTATATTATTGGACTATTCTTTTCTCGAGATTGTTTGCATGGCAGTGGGATTTTGTCTTCGGTTCATGGGACTTGGATTATTCCGAGCATTTATATATTAAATTTATTGTTGTGGAATTATTAAAAATCTTGTAAATTAATAGGAAATTAATTTATGAGCCACTTAGTTTCATATAGTAACACTTGGCTCGTGGCTCAGATCAGGCTGGGTGTTACACAAGGGGTCAAGCAGAGAGAGACAGTCCTACGGACCTCTATCCAAGCACCAAGTGTATCTGCATATCTACAGCGAGCTTGGACTCCAAAGCCTACATCGGAACCCACTGCCAAGTAAAACACTTATGTCTCTATATGATGCATGCTCGTAATGTGGACTCATATTATGAATACATTCTAATAAAAAAAAGACTGCAATAAATAATCATGCTTCTAAACACACATCACGTAAATTGTGATATAATAAAGAAAAATAACTAATAACAAATAAATAAATAAATACATACATACAATCATGAATAAATAGTTCGATAATAAATACATAAAAACAATCAATATTCTAATTATGAAATAATAATATCATATACTATAGACGTAAATGGCTAAACACGAGTAAATATTATATATACTCGTGTTAGTAATCATATAAATAAATAAATAAATAAATACATAATCATTTTATAAATAAATAAATAAGTATTTAAATATCGTAGTCATCATTACAGAATACATACTTAAATACAATTAAATAATAACAAACATGCAACGAACAAGTTAATAAATAAATAAATATATACAATTGAGTAAACAATAAAAGACTACTATTAAGAAGTAAATATAATAATAATAATAACAAATAATCGTGTAAACATTCATCATATATGATACACATATAATAAAAATAAATAAATAAATAAAATGATAAATAAAGAAAAATAATCATATCATCCAATCATGCTAAAGATGGGAATATGCATCTAGAATAATTTTAAGAGTTCTCGAATTACCGAAAACGGTCAAGAAACGAGCTTAAACTAAGCTGAACCATACCAAACCGAGCTAATCCAGACCAAATTGGGCTAAGTCCATATGGTCTTAGTTAAATAAACTACTGTGCTAGGTCGGCTGGGCTAATAGACACGAACATGGAATGGGCACGAACATGCAGACTCGGCATGACCAGGTGGATGCAGGCACGACTAGGTGGATGCGGGTACGACGAGGTGAATGTGGTGGCGGTAAGGTGGATATGGTCACAAGCAAGCGGACGCGGTAGCAAGCTTGCGGGCCGCAAACCGGGTAAATTGGCCGAATAGGGCGGCGATGCCCGTCGCCAGAATACGGCCACCGTGGCCCAACAAAGGCTGCCCTCGATCAAGATCGAAAGAGGGGAGGACGGGAAACGTGATGGCGGTGATGACTGGTGGAGTCCAGCCGCTGGTTAGCCGAAAAACCGCTGGAAAGGTGGCGGATCGCCGCTGGGTGCGCTGATGCCAACGGTGGCGATCTCGGCCACAACAATGGTCGTGGGTGGCCTCAAAATGTGGATATTGGGGAGGGGAAGCCGTTGGGGTGGTCTGCTTTCTTAAAGGACGCTCACTGGCGCCAGAAAATGGCCTAAAAGGGTGGTGGCGGTGGTGGAAAATGAGTTTGAAAACACAGTCACCGGCAGCTCTGGTGGCGATGATAGGTACGAACTGGTAGCCGGCCGCGAGATGGTCATGGCCTTACCGATGCAGTGGTTGGAGGAGGGGCGGGGTGTCACCGGTGGCGAGCCAAAGTGGTGGCGGCGTAGGGGTGTAACTCTAAAAAGGGAGTAAAAACACCTCGGTGCGTGAATTTAACGCTGAGTGGATGGCTGAGATCATGCCACAATGCACGATCCAAACATCTGACAACTTGTAGCCTAGTGGTGTCCTCCTATGGGTATGTGCAATATACATCTAGATGGAAAGCTCAAATCGAGACCACCCAAAGTCAAATTTGACTTGAGTCCTAAAAGTGACTCCATAGGTGGGAATCGAGGCAAAAAAGCTAAATGGGCTTTGAACCCTAAACTCGATTAAACTGGACCCATAGGGGCAATATCCAGTGATCCAAAATTCCTGTAAAGACCCGGAAAAAAACAAAATAAATAAATAAATATATATATATATATATATGTATGTATATATTCGACGTGGTGGGATCGAACGTTGGTATCCATGAATTTATTTAAATTATTTGCCCGCTACCCGGTTAATTATCAATTACCCAGTCAAGTGGAAGGTATTAGTTAACCGGTTAAGTATTTTTACCCGGTTAAGTAAACCATACCATTTAACCGTTTAAACTAGTAAGTGAACCGTATCACTTACCCATTTACCCGGCAACGAAGTGTGTTTTCATAAACCCTAGGCCTTCTTTAATTTTATAAGGAGAAGGAGGGGGGGCGTCATGCACATAAGCTCCTTGGACAAACGCCGGCTTCCCCATTGTTTTGGTAAGTTTCTTCCTCTCTTCTTCTTAGTTTGCATGCATACATATGATCAAAGATTATAATACAAGATAATCATGGAAACTAAGACCTGAAATCAACAAGAAAAAGGGAGGATGTAACTGGATTAGAACCAGGAATTCACCCACGAACATAAGTTGCTGCCGTGCAGCAATTCTTGTGTGTTTGTGATTAATTACAGCAACAAGTCATAATCTTTTGCTAATCAGTTGCTGCATCAACGTCCTTACTCATGTTGTAGTAATTAAAGGTGAGATTTCATAGAATTTACAGCCAAGAATGGTAGCACGTCCTGCTGAAATTGCCAAGGATGGTAGCACGTCCTGCTGAATTGCAGCAACAGCACCATGGCGTTTGTGTCACGACCAATTGCATATACCAAGTTGTAGGGTAGTGTTTCTCTTCTTCTGGGCGTTGGGTTGTTGTGCGGGAAGAAGGGGACGTGTGGGGCGGTGCTGCTGGCCACGTCTGAGTCGCCATAGCAGCAGGTCGAGGTCGCCATGGCTGCTGGTTCGTCGCTGTGGTGGTGCAGTCGCCCTTTGATTGTTGCTGCTAATTTGGTTGCTAGGAAAGGTAGACAATGGGTGAAGGATAGGATCTAGATTTGGGTCGAAAGAGAAGAGCTTGGTGCTAGTTTTGGGTGAAGAGAAGAATGGTGACGGGAAGAAGAAGAAGAAGAATGACAGTTTTGTAATTTCGGGTTGACTCGATATGGGTTGAGTTAAAAATCATAATAATAATACCAACTCATGTTAAAATCATTGAAATAATTAATTTGAAGGAATATGAGTTAAGTGGTCAAAATAATAAATTTATAAATTATTACATGAAATTAATAAATTTCGATCACGATAAACGGTAATTAATTAATCGGCTGATTAAAAGCAATTAACTTAAATTGAAGGGTTATGAGGAATATTTAATAGAGACTTCACCTTTATCATATAAAAGTTATATTTGATAAATAAAACGATTATTCTTATAATAAATTCGTAAAGTATAATAATGGATCAATAAAAGATAATCGCGTAGAAATTACGCGATAGCATAATTAATTAAATAAAGAAGTGTTGAACCTTATAGAATTAAATAAATTAATTAATGTGGCATATATTAAATATTTAGTTGCATGCATTTTCGACGCGAGTAAAATTATACTAATGTATAATTTTATGCCCCGTTCATATTAGGGTTAGCGGATTACAGTCGGACGAACCCGCAAGTCAGGTACGTATAATAGGTAGAACATCGTATTTTCCTTGTTGGTAGCCTAGGTCGGCCTGAGCCCAGATTCGACCACCATGCACGAAGTGCAACCGGGGTTAAAGAATTGACTCAGTCCGACACTGGGTCGTGTTATGTGTGTAAATCTTGTGATGCATCGATATTGTTTTGGAGTAGTGATAGCCGCCCCATAAAAGGCTACGGCCGGGGTGAGTGAGGCACAGCGATTCCTCCATCGCACTAGAGTGCAGTGATTGCCGCCCCATAAAAAGGCTACGGCCGGGGTGTGTGAGGCACTGGCACTGCGTGCAGTGATAGCCGCCCCATAAAAAGGCTACGGCCGGGGTGTGTGAGGCACTGGCACTAGAGTTGGCAGTGAGAGCTTCCCAACAAACGGGGCATAGCGATCACCTGAGTGCAGTGATAGCAGCCCCACAAAAAGGCTACGGCCGGGGTGTGCACGGCATTGGCACTGGAGTGCAGTGATAGCCTCCCCATAAAAAGGCTACGGCCGGGGTGTACGAGGCACTGGCACTAGAATTGGTAGTGAGAGCTTCCCTGCAAACGGGGCATAGCAATCACCCGAGTGCAGTGATAGCTACCCCACAAAAAGGCTACGGCCGGGGTGTGCGAGGCACTAGCACTGGAGACGGTAGTGGTAGCCTCCCCATAAAAAGGCTACGGCCGGGGTGTGCGGATCACAGCGGACACCTCCTCCGCATTGTTTTGGAGTATAGCGGAATCGCTCCACCGCATATTAAAATAAATATATGAAAATGGTGGAATGTACTTGTTTGTTTTATCTATTATACTACTTAGTGTTGTAATCACTAACGCGGAATTGCCTCCGCAGGTGTGCAGATCCGAGATTAGATGATTGACAACTAGAACATGGAGCAAAGTAATATGAGGACTCCTTTTTGTTATTTAATTGAGGAATAAGTGTGGCTGCTGGGAAACGGTCCAAGACTGTGGGATTTTATTATAAGTTATGATTTCTAATAATGTTTGACATAATTGCTTTAATTTTGAGTAACACCTAGCCAGTTAGGCCCACAATATTATCATGAAAAATGGTGGGTCGTTACAATTCCTATGCTGCATGCAACTAAAATACCTAAAAAATCCCAAACGAATACTAAATACTGTAACGACCTAGATCTAGGCCTAAAATCTTGGCTAACACATACAAACAACTTTGTATACCTCTGTATACACAGATAACTTATGCTCTTATCATCTGCATGTCAGGCATACTCAGCCCCTCTAACATGCTCATACAGCCATATGAGCCTCATACTTATATTCTTAATATTTTTCTAGCTTGAGCTCACTTGAATCGACTCAAGGTTGCCCAAACTGGACAAAAACTAAAAAGAGGAAAACCCTAACCCAAAAATGGGGTTTTACAGTTAACTTATGCATATCATTTATGACTTGAACATAACTTAACTTGAACCAACTAAAATAATCTACTAGCATAAACTAATACTTAATTTAAGACTAGCATAACATAAAATAAAATAGAAAAATATTTAACTACTAATTATTTGCTTTCCTTGTGAAACCATTAGTAATTTAACTTTGATAGAAAACTGAAAACATGTTGACTAGTCCTTGTGATTTAGCTGACATTCAATTATTTAGCTATTCCTTGTGATATAGCTATTAGAAAGCAAATAGGCTAGGCTTTTTGATGCTGCCTTAGAAAACTAAAAACATGTAGACTAGCCCTTTCAACGTAGCCTACATTCATTTAAAAATAATTAACTAACCTTTGTGGTATTTTTATTTAAAAGCCAAAATCACATTAAAAATTGAGTTTGGTCCGTGTGATTGTTTTTTAGCATAGCATCATAACTTGCATATTTGGTACCCATTGACAAACCACTAATGATCACTAGTGTTGTAATGACAATAGTAGTTAGGTAATGATTTTGATTCTTGCCTAACAGAGATGCACCAAGGCCAAGGTCATATAACTATAGTAAAACTTATTTGTTAAGTCTCCATCTTGTGCTTTGACATATCATCTAGCGATAAAACATTATTACTTAACATAATATGATAACATGTTAAAAACATAAAACATTTGTTTAATCCGTCTAAACTTGCATAAACATAGAGGATCCCAGCTGTCCAAAG
Organism: Piper betle; assembly: GCA_033002965.1. Taxonomy (NCBI): domain Eukaryota; kingdom Viridiplantae; phylum Streptophyta; class Magnoliopsida; order Piperales; family Piperaceae; genus Piper; species Piper betle. The sequence continues at coordinate 10,516 of JAURVB010004861.1, forward strand.
GTGAATAAACATGGACCTAGATTGTTGCCTGATCTACATTCTATGTCGCTTGATGGTCCTCCTAGATTGAACAACAATATACAGCTATATTAATGCTAGTGTAGTCTACCCATGCTTAGATGATATGACGTAACATGATATGGACATGATGTTGATACAACATACAAACAATATATATAACATGCATACTACATTATACAAGCATCATATAATCATTAACTATCAATAAAACAAAAAATTAGAATTTTAAAATCTGACTTTAAAAATACATATCCCCCAGGATACTTAATCAAAACATCTAAAATTTTTAGTACAAACTAGAGATCATGATAGTTGTAATCCAAAAAATATCGCTTAAATCTGAGTTCTGCAACCAAAGTTATAACTATTTCAAGATCGTGTGCACTAAGCACCGCTGCACTAGGCACCCCTGGCTTTGGGTACTGCAGCAATGGTACCCAACACCACGACACTTGGGCAACGACCAATTTTGTTTTTATTGTTTCTCATCCATTTTTTATCCGATTTGAGTGAAACAAAGTTTCAGTTTTAAATTTTTGTGAGCAGAAAATCATGATTTATAGTAGGTTTTCAATCCATTACAATTTATCCTACTTCATCATGGTTTTTATTAAGTGGGTAAACTACATACAACTCATAAATTTGATCTAAACATGCAACAAATTATACAAGCAATTTGAATTCATTGTTCTATCTTATGATTTGTATAATTATCAAGATAATATCTTGTTTAAACATCAAAACTAGACTTGAAACTTAATCATGGATCAAGTTATTAATTTTTTATAATAATTCTAAGTTACTCTTTCGGGAAACTTGAATAAAAACATAAACTAGCAAGCGGTTTCATTCATAATTTGATTCAACAATCAATCAAATGTAATGATTCATGATATGGATATATGAGCTCTATGAAATTATTGTCTAGCTTTCAATTACTAACCTTTAACAACATTGATTTTAGCTAGAACTCAAAACTTAGTTCTCTTTTCTTGAAAAACTAGGGAGAACATAATCCAAAGTCTCCAAACCTTGAAGAAGGAAGGGTTGGAATGCATTTTCTCTTCACAGGAACCAAGGAAGAGAGGGGAAGAAGGGGTTGACATTGCAACCACATGCAGAGGGAGAGAGGTGATGTTGCGATAAAATTAGCAGGGGATGATCGTCTCTCATGTCCTTTGTACCCCTTACCTGTTCCCATGTCCAAATATATACTTCCTAACCAGCGTAAGAGAAAATATTAAGGAGCTTCTACCAATGTACTTAAACCCATATTTGTCCTTGCAACTAACACTCTTACCATATTTGCACGATCTACAAAACCTGCTCTAAGACAAACATAGACTATGTCCTTAACTGAAATTGATTTGCAGACACAATGTAGGTACAAGATCACTATGAACATGTTTGGCTCCACTTAGATTAACCTATCGGTTAACATTAAGTGCTTACCCTCATGCTAATTCTTAGTTTTTCATAATAGGCACCTTGTTGGTGCATCGATTTGGTTCACATGTTACCGTATCCAACTTGTTCACTACATCTTTTCCCACTTGTCCGTTTACTTAATAACTTGCTTCTTATTTAGATTGATCAAACCTTTGTGAATAAGATCTTATTTCTATCAAGCTAATATCTATTTAACATCATATAACCTTGTTATTTCTAATAGACTAAGAGTTCTGTCAAAATCGACTATCCATAAGAAATATCTTGCCCATGTATCACAATTAGGGTTTTCCTAGTTTATCCATTGACTTGTAAAAGTCATAACTCTCTCTCCAAAACTCCGATTGACATTATTCTTTATTCGTTAGATTCCATAGAGAGTCTAGTTTTATTTTTATGCTTGTATTTATTGAGTTATAAATTTTTAAAAGTGACATACTCAATTTGACCAGATTTCAAAACATAGGATTTATGCTTGAGTAGTACACGTAATTACATGAATATACCACTCCTGATCACTAAGGCCATCAAGACAATATCTTGGAACATGGACTTTGGTCTTCGTCTAAGGAAGATACACCAAAGCCTATGGCGTAGTACGTCTACTAGCCAACGTGAATTATAATAAATCTATGTGAAAACATGTTGTTAGGTCTAGGCCTTGTGCTTCAACTTAACAGATGAAAATTTATAAGTTTTATCTTGATGCTATTAACATGATATTGATTACTTGTTATCGTGAATAACTGAGATCTATGACATGATAACATGTAAATAAACCAGTATAATCATGATTAAACCCTAAACATTGCCAAACATAGGTTCATAAAGTGCCCCAAATAATGCATAAATATAAAGTTGATTAGCATGCAACTTTGAGCTCCTAGATGCTTAGCTACAATCGTCCTAGTCTGAACAATAACATAAATCTATATCACAACCCATGATAACTTACTTGCCTACATGCTATGCCATGATATGAATGCGATGATGATATTATACAATGTGCTAACAACATTATTGACAATCATAGGATATCTATAACACCCCAGTTTGGCCCATTGCAGAACCAAATCATGATATTAGCTTGGCTAGCTATTTGTTGGACTACTAAATCAGACTAATTATGTGAAAGCGGATCTTAATTATCAAGGAGGCTTACGATGGTGAACCCCAAGGGAGCTACTACTTATGCATGTGCAAACATACAATAGGAGGGCTTTGAGCTTTAAGTCTACCAATTTGTCCACCTATGTTGTCAAAGAGGCACACCCTTACAACAACTAAGGGGTTGAAGTTTAAAGTATGCATCATGAGATGAATGTTTGAATCATGTACATGGATCGTTTCTTATTCTTATTCTTAGTTTTATCCTTTGCTTACGTGTATTATGTATCAATGATGCTAGTCATACAAGAGAAGTTAAATGAGGGTTACCTGCTCCATTTACCCTTAAAGCCAAACATTCAAAAACACAAGCATTCTTCAAGTATTAGAGCTTTATACCCTAACACGTAGTCTTTATGTGGACCCTTCAAGTTGTGTGAACCGTTGGCTCCTCCAATCCACGTTGCTTCAATAAACTCACATAGCTGCACCCACAGAGGTTTAGCATGCCTGTGAAAGCTCCTTATCAATTCAAGGACTTTGGGGCTTAAACGCACTCTACAAAAAAATGTTAGTAAACTGTCCCAAACTTTATCACCCTACAAAAACCGTTAGTTAAATAATTAAGATGGTAATCTTTCACAAGCACTAGTAAACCAACAAAACATAAGGACTACGAATACCATCATGCATTATACAAGTTTAGGCATGAGCCATATACAATTGTACATCGATAAACATAATGATTTATCTCAGACTACATATCATATCACAACTCTTAAATGACACAAAGTATAACCACCCTCGCCTCCATGAACCACTCGATCTATTCGCCTGTGCTAGCTCAAGCTAATGAATCATACCTACATACGTAATAGAAAAAAGTCAATAATCAAAAGATCACTGAGATTGTAGGTAATTATTAATAATAATCAAATTGTCAGATGGATACCTTAAACATCCATGAAAAGTCTTAAATCTTTCAAAATACTCACATACCAAAAACAGGGGAGGCATAATAGGTGCTGATGATGCTAGCCGCTGGCAAAGCTTGGTAATTCACATACACAAAAATAATCATGCTCACAACGTCCTTGTTTGCTTGTCATGGTACTCATATGGTCAAGAATGGTTAGTTAGTGCCACATTGTCTGGAAAGACACTCCATTCATAGTACTTGATATACCATAGTACTATGGGTAGGAGTACTAGTATAGTCTTTGTATCTCCTCAAATTTATATCATAAAAAAGTAAAATTCATATGTGTACTTGTATAGGGCACAGATAGGCATTTTATAAAATAAGTTTCTAAATCTTGAGTTCAAAAAGCCATCAAGGGATCTCATCCATGAAGTTTTTGTCAAACATTGAAAACTTGGTTATATGGCCCAGTCTTAGTGGGATCTAATAAAAAACCACTTATTCTGTCCTAACATGAAAACTCGCCAAAATCACACTTATAGAGCTAATTAAAGAGCATATACAGAAGGGAAACTTAAAGACCTGGTGAGCAGAGATCTTCAACCTAGCAGGGCAAGCTCACTCCACGTAAGTTAGAATGATATGCAATTCATCAAACCCTAATCATACATATTAAGCACATAAATTGAGGCAAAACCTCAAATATGCACATGCACATGACTAAGCTTAAACACCATACTAAAGCTCTTTAATTACACACTAATTACTATCAAGTTGCTTAATGAAAATTAAGGAGGCTTTGTGGCTCCCCGAATCCGGCTCGCTCATGAACCAAATCGGAATATCACAGGTTGTAAGAACCGTGAAAATATGTGAAAATTTTTATTTCAAGACTTGAACCTAAGTATTATGAAATATTATTTTCAATGAATGGATATGGTTGGTTATCAAGTAGACCGGTCACGGTTCAACGTAAAATCAAACCCTAACCTTAGAGAAGACGTAAGGCCAAACTCTGGCATTAGGGAAGACGAACCCAACCTAGAGAATACTGATTCATGAACGGATAATGGGGTAAGAGAATTTAATAAAGGGACTCGTTGAACCTAGCGAATACCTATACATGAATAGATGTGAGAATTTAATTGAAGAACTCGTTGAAGCATATACATATAGGAGGAGGGGGTTAGGGAGGAGGGGCAGTCCACTCCTTCTTGCCTCCTCTCCGGTGCCTTTCCATTGTGGTGTAAGTATTTCATACTTCTTCTTAGTTTCTTTTCCATTAGAACTCTTACATGCATGGTTGCAACGTATAAATTCATTAGAAATACCTTGCTAAGTTGCTGGAACTTTTTGGTATAAATTGCAATAGGTCTTTGGGTGTTGAGATATTGTATGGTTGCAAATTAGATGGCAGATATGAAATTCACGTTTGACTAGTTTCAAGAAACCCTTTTTTTTTTTAGTCGCACTGTTCAAAATCTAATAATGGACATGTCAGAACGGAACGGACAGTCCATAAATAATATCGGCCAATAGGGGGTACGGTGGAATGGACCCATCGGCTCAACCTAATAAGTGGTACGATGGAATGGACCCATCGGCCCAACATAATAGGGGGTACGATGGAATGGAGCCATCGGCTCAACCTAATACAGTGGTACGGTGGAATGACCCATCGGCCAATAGGGGGTACGGTGGAATGGACCCATCGGCTCAACCTAATACAGTGGTACGGTGGAATGGACCCATCGGCTCAACCTAATAAGTGGTACGGTGGAATGGACCCATCGGCCAATAGGGGGTACGGTGGAATGGACCCATCGGCTTAACCTAATACAGTGGTACGGTGGAATGGACCCATCGGCCAATAGGGGTACGGTGGAATGGACCCATCGCTCAACATAATAAGTGGTACGGTGGAATGGACCCATCGGCCAATAGGGGGTACGGTGGAATGGACCCATCGGCTCAACATAATAAGTGGTACGGTGGAATGGACCCATCGGCCAATAAGGGGTACGGTGGAATGGACCCATCAGCCAATAGGGGGTATGATGGACTGACCCATCGGCCCAATATTTTATAGTGGCACGGTGGACTAACCCATCACCCAATAGAACTACAACATAATAGGGGGTACGATGGAATGAACCCATCGGCCAATAGGGGGCACGATGGACTGACCCATCGGCCCAATATTTTATAGTGGCACGGTGGACTAACCCATCAGCCAATAGAACTACATCGAGCTTGATCCCGACATGGGTATGTAGGCCTATCAAGATTGTTTGATTTCAGCTCAAATAAGGTAAAATAAAAGTATGATAGGATAGTCAGGTTAGGAGAATGGGTAATGAATGGGACTTCTTTTTATTTTGTTTTGAGTTATAAATGTGGCTATGGGAAATGGTCTAAGACTGTGGAACCATTATTTTATAACTTATTACTCGACATTTAGTAGTTTTATTTTGGTAACACCTGCCAACAAGGCCCACAATATTGTTAAAAATGGCGGGGTCATTACACAGGTCCCGAGTGGATTTACTATTAGTATCTCAAGATGAAAGATGTCAATCGTTATGCATGGATGAATGTGCGGAATCCTAACATGCTACCGACCATTCATTTTTCTCACTAGCTAATCGTTTTTCTTACCGACCATTGATTTTTCTCACTAACCATTCATTTTTCTCACTAACCGTTCATTTTTATGACTGACTGTTCGTTTTTCTCATTGACTATTCATTTTTCTCACCGACGAATAGTTTTTCTCACTCACGATTCATTTTTCTCACCGACCACTTATTTTTCTCATCGACCACTCATTTTCTCCCCCCAATTATCTATTTATTCCACACCTTTGACACTGTCACCATCCAACCGCCACCATCCTCCTTACCCAACTTCCTTCTTCTTTTCTCCCTTCCCTCTTCCCCACGATCCTCACTCGAGCCGGCCACAACCTTGTCGCCGTTGCTGCATGACTATCGTTTAGGTATAGTAATTTATTCGATGTTATTTGATTGTTTTATGATTTTGGTGTGATTGTAAATAGTTGTTAATTTAAATTTAAATGCATGTTAACGGATTATAATAATGAATTAGAGTTTGAATTTAAATGCATATAAATAGATGTTGTCTTGTATGGATTGATGAAGAGTGTAGCATTCATGCATTATACTGGGCGTTAGTATTTAGTCTTGATGTATAGGTATGGAGTAGGAGCTCGCCACCTAGGCACGAGGACACGCTCAGAGCTTCTACCAAGTCCATTAGGACATGTTTCATGTTTTATGCTCTATTCTATTGTGTATTGTGTTAATACTTGCAGGACGAGTTAAGTGACATTTTATTAAATCCCACTTAACCCGGATCATTTAATCGATCGATCTTCCAGATTAATAACCCTCGAGGACGAGATCCCTCGACTATGTTTTTGAAAATAAGATCCACTACAAGTTGCCTTTGGGCCCATTATGTAAATCCCTTCCCAGACCTATATATGGTCTTATCGAGTTTTCAATGAAACGAGAGATGGGAAAACCGACTCGCACGTACTATCAATAGGTGCACATGCCAATCAAAGCAGGTTCTAGATTAGTGAGCGGGCTGTTCCATTCCCGAGCGATCCTGACAACTCCCGTTTTGAGTTCCTCACACACGGAGAAATGTGGAGGTTTATGGGCACTGTTTAGTACAAGCATGTTCAAACTTGTGGTTCAAAGGGTACTAAAGGCGACTGTATGAGAGTATTCGGTATTCATGCTCAAGGCTAGGAGAATTATGAAGGAAAGGAGAGGGCTTGGGATATACTAGTAGTCCTGAGGGACTAAAAACTAAAATGAAAAAATACTAGCAGTAGCAGAATAGTCAGTGCAAGACGCTACCAGGTCTGCAGCCCAGTGGCTCTTCAATAGGTGCCCTTCAGAGAGTTCACAAGAAGTATATGAATGTTTTTCTCCATATCAGAGTTTGCTCTCATAGCCAGTTTGATATTAGTTATATTTTTGGACCAGTAACACTCGTTAGTGACGTGTTTTTATAATATATGCAGGTGGTGATCATGAGTAGGATGAACTTGCCTGGATAGAGGAGCAGTGACGTCTTTTGCATACACACATGTCAGATGATGCATGTTAAATACTTTGAGGATGATGTAATGAAATGAAATACATGAGGATGTGGTGTGATATGATATATGCTACAGTAGAAAGTTTGCTAACGATGACATGTTAATAAATATTTTTAGATATTGAATAAGTACAACAAGTTAAGACCCAGAATTGAAGAGAAATGTGAATAAAATGCACAGGTGGGATAAGTACAATAAATAAGTCAAGACCCAAGCTTCAGAATGATCATACAGCGGATTAGAAAGTTGTGTAAGATTATTTAGAATGAAAATGTATGATATATATATACACGTATACATGTTGATAATTTTTATCAAACAAAAAAGATTCTCTTATTCTCCAAACAACAAATCAAGGGTTGTAGCAGGTTTTAATCAATCATAATTTAACCTACATTTTCATGATTTTTATTTAGAGAAAGCTTGCAAATAATGGTGTTCATGTTTTAAACTTGATCTATTAAAACTGTAACACCCCAAATCCGATTCACACTTGGGAACCAAACCAGAATGTCACTGGTCCCGGTTAGGTTGGCGTCTCGAGATGGAAGATGTCAATCTCTATGCATGAATGAATGCACAAAAATAAACCTAACATGCTACTACATGGATGACATGTCAACCAATTCACATACCAAATAATTTCGATAAAAATTGATAAAAAATTGTAAAATAATATGGACTGAGTTTCCCCTAAAAGTGAAATTAAGAGCGGCCCTGTCAATTCAACATATACAAATATATATATATATATATATATATATATATAGATATATATTAGATATTTTCATTCACATGGAATTCTAATTTACTATATCAATCACTCTGAATCTTGGGTCTCAACCCACCTATGCATTCTATTCACAATTCACACCACATTATGTTTTGCATTTCATTACATCATCCTCAAAATATTAAGTATGCTATTATCTGACATGTATGTATGCAAGAAATGTCACTGCTCCTCTGTCTAGGCTCATCCTACTCATGATCATCACCTACATATATTATAAAAATACGTCAGTAATGAGTGTTACTAGTCCAAAAATATAACTAATATCAAACTGGCTATGAGAGCAAAATCTCATATGAAAGAAAACATTCAAATACTTCTCGTGAACTCTTTGTAGAGCACCTACTGAGGAGCCAATGGCTGTAGACTTGCTAGCATCCTAAACTGATTGTTTTGCTAATTTTCTTATTACATTTTCTAATCCCTTGGGACTACTAATATATCTTAAGCCCTTTCATTTCCTCCAAAATTCTCTTGTCCTTGAGCACGAAGACCGAGTACTCTCAAGCAATCACCTTTAGTACCATTTGAACCACAAGTCCGGACATGCATTGTACTCAATTGTACCCGTAAACCTCCATGTTTCTCCAGGTGTGAGGAACTCAAAACGGGAGTTGTCTGGATCACTCAAGATTGGAACAACCCACTCACTACTCCAAAGCTTGCTTTGACAGGCACGTGCACCCGCTCAGGATACGTATGAGTGGGTTTTCTCATCTCTCGCCTCACTGAAAACTCGATAAAACTATATAGATGGGCCTGGGAAGGGATTTATATAATAGGCCCAAAGGCAACTTGTGGTAGATCTTGTTTTTAAAAATATACTCGAGGGATCTCATCCTCAAGGGTTACTAATCCGAAAAACTGGTTGAATAAATGGCCTAGGTTAAGTGGGATCTGATAAAGCACTACTTAACTCGTCCTTCAAGTAATAAAACAATACACAATAAATAGAGCATAAAATAGAAAATGAGTCCTAACGGACCTGGTAGAAGCTCCAATCATGTCCACGCGCCTAGGTAGCGAGTTCCTACTCCATACCTACACAACAAGACTAAATACTAACGCCAAGTATAATGCATGAATGCGACACTCCTCATCAGTCCATACAAGACAACATCTATTTACATACATTTAAATTGAAACTCTAATTTATTATTATCATCTGTTAACATGCATTTAAATTTCTATCAACACATATTTACAATCACACCAAAATCATAAAACAATCAAATAAAATCAGATAAAGTTCTATACCTAATCATCAGTCATGCAGCAATGGCGACAAGGTTGTGGCCGGCTCGAGTGAAGATCGTGGAGAAGAGAGAAGGGAGAAAAGGAAGAAGGAAGTTGGGTGAGGAGGATGGTGGCGACCGAATGGTGCCGGTGTCAGAAGTGTGGAATAAATAGATGTTAGGGGAAGACAACGAGTGGTCAAGGGAAGAAAATGATTGGTTGGGGAAGAAAACAAGTGGTCAGGGAGATCGAGTACTAGTATATCTTAAGCCCTTTCATTTCCTCCAAAATTCTCTTGTCCTTGAGCACGAAGACCGAGTACTCTCAAGCAATCACCTTTAGTACCATTTGAACCACAAGTCCGGACATGCATTGTACTAAATTGTGCCCGTAAACCTCCATGTTTCTCCAAGTGTGAGGAACTCAAAACGGGAGTTGTCTGGATCACTCAAGATTGGAACAACCCGCTCACTACTTCAAAGCTTGCTTTGACAGGCACGTGCACCCGCTCAGGATACGTACGAGTGGGTTTTCTCATCTCTCGCCTCACTGAAAACTCGATAAAACTATATAGATGGGCCTGGGAAGGGATTTATATAATAGGCCCAAAGGCAACTTGTGGTAGATCTTGTTTTTAAAAACATACTCGAGGGATCTCATCCTCAAGGGTTACTAATCCGAAAAACTGGTTGATTAAATGGCCTAGGTTAAGTGGGATCTGATAAAGCACTACTTAACTCGTCCTTCAAGTAATAAAACAATACACAATAAATAGAGCGTAAAATAGAAAATGAGTCCTAACGGACCTGGTAGAAGCTCCAATCATGTCCACGCGCCTAAGCAACGAGTTCCTACTCCGTACCTACACAACAAGACTAAATACTAACGCCAAGTATAATGCATGAATGCGACACTCCTCATCACTCCATACAAGACAACATCTATTTACATACATTTAAATTGAAACTCTAATTTATTATTATCATCCGTTAACATGCATTTAAATTTCTATCAACACATATTTACAATTGCACCAAAATCATAAAACAATCAAATAAAATAAGATAAAGTTCTATACCTAATCATCAGTCATGCAGCAATGGCGACAAGGTTGTGGCCGGCTCGAGTGAAGATCGTAGAGAAGAGAGAAGGGAGAAAAAGGAAGAAGGAAGTTGGGTGAGGAGGATGGTGACGACCGAATGGTGCCGGTGTCAGAGGTGTGGAATAAATAGATGTTAGGGGGAAGACAACGAGTGGTTAGGGGAAGAAAATGATTGGTTGGGGAAGAAAACAAGTGGTCAGGGAGATCGAGTACTAGTATATCTTAAGCCCTTTCATTTCCTCCATAATTCTCTGGTCCTTGAGCATGAAGACCGAGTACTCTCAAGCAATCACCTTTAGTACCATTTGAACCACAAGTCCAGACATGCATTGTACTAAATTGTACCCGTAAACCTCCATGTTTCTCCAGGTATGAGGAACTCAAACGGGAGTTGTCTGGATCACTCAAGATTGGAACAACCCCGCTCACTACTCCAAAGCTTGCTTTGACAGGCACGTTCACCCGCTCAGGATACGTACGAGTGGGTTTTCTCATCTTCGCCTCACTCGAAAATCGGTAAAACTATATAGATGGGCCTGGGAAGGGATTTATATAATAGGCCCAAAGGCAACTTGTGGTAGATCTTGTTTTTAAAAACATACTCGAGGGATCTCATCCTCAAGGGTTACTAATCCGAAAAACTGGTTGATTAAATGGCCTAGGTTAAGTGGAATCTGATAAAGCACTACTTAACTCATCATTCAAGTAATAAAACAATACACAATAAATAGAGCGTAAAATAGAAAATGAGTCCTAACGGACCTGGTAGAAGCTCCAATCATGTCCACGCGCCTAGGCAGCGAGTTCCTACTCCGTACCTACACAACAAGACTAAATACTAACGCCAAGTATAATGCATGAATGCGACACTCCTCATTAGTCCATACAAGACAACATCTATTTACATACATTTAAATTGAAAATCTAATTTATTATTATCATCCGTTACATGCATTTAAATTTCTATCAACACATATTTACAATCACACCAAAATCATAAAACAATCAAATAAAATCAGATAAAGTTCTATACCTAATCATCAGTCATGCAGCAATTGCGACAAGGTTGTGGCCGGCTCGAGTGAAGATCGTGGAGAAGAGAGAAGGGAGAAAAAGGAAGAAGGAAGTTGGGTGAGGAGGATGGTGGCGACCGAATGGTGCCGGTGTCATAGGTGTGGAATAAATAGATGTTAGGGGGAAGACAACGAGTGGTCAGGGGAAGAAAATGATTGGTTGGGAAAGAAAACAAGTGGTCAGGGAGAAAAAGGAATGGTCGGTGAGAAAAATGAATGATCAGTGGGAAAAATGAATGGTCGTCTCGTACTTAAAACTTGACTTGACTCTGACTCTATAAAAATAATACTAACTCGTAATAATTCTAAAAAAATCCAGAAAAACAGGGAAAATTCTCATAAAACATAATACGCACAACATTATAATGACATGTTGTATAATTAATAACCCGTAATGCGTCTTAATGCGTTATTTGGCTTAAAAATAATTCTACGATCTAATTAAAATAAATAAAGAAAAATCTAGCATACTCTTATATATTTTGATAACTCATTCTACTGTTGTCTTGTTGACATTACATCATATACTTGGACACACATGACTTTCATGGTTCATAACACAAGACCGGCCTCGGCTCGGTATGCCTGTTCTGAAATTGACCCGACTAAAAATAATGGTCGAATCGACCTATTCAGATTATAAAACTCTGACTCGAGTCACGAGTTTTACAATATGTATTATAAATATCTTGCATATTATGCAGCTTTCATGTGATTAATAATAAGATATTTTAACTTTATGGATGTTTAGTTAATCAACATGTCACATGTTATTATATAACGTATATGCCTAGGCACTAGTTTCCAGTTCTTACATTACGTACCAAGGCATGCTAGTTCTAACAAGTTTAATAGGCGTATTACGCTAGAGTTTACAATGCAGTACCCTTAAGAAAGGGATGTTACCCTAGCAACCTAGGCCACTATCTTGATTGCGCTCGTCATCACTTGTGGTTTACCATGTAGATTTTGTGGCTAGATACTACATTTTCCTAGGAGTTTAGATGTCGACTCACCAACACACCTATGTGTACAATTATCTAGTGATTAGGCCAGGCGCCAAGCCGTCCATGAACATAAATACACTAGCGGCCTATAACTAGTATTGTATATTTTTTGCATGTTGTATTTTAAGTTATTAGGCACGACCCTAGGGATCAAAAGCCAATAGCTAGTTCAATTTGTTTTGCGAAGTCAACCTAGGTGGATGAAGGAACTTAGTCAATTTTAGCTAGTTTTCATTAGTTTTAAATTGTCAACTATCTAGAGCTCAAAAAGACAAAAGGACTTTGTAAAACCCCAAAAATAACTAGGTTATTGTAACTCGAAATGAATCTTAAATATTATTAAATTTAATAATATTTATGGATTGTTTCTAATAAACTTTAGTTATTGTTTTTTCTTAGTTCGTTATTAAGGAACGTGTACATTTATTATTGTCTTTTCGTATTTCATTATTATATAATATATGTGTATTTATAACTAATTTATTATGACCTTTCATTTCTTATTTTTTCCGTTTTCACACATCAACCTTCATCTATATAAGCATATCCTTCTCAACCCAGAATGAGGAGGAATTGGGAGGGAAACAACCACCTTTGTTGAGTTTTTCAATATGATCGTTGGTTTCGAAGTTTGTAAGAATTTGCCATTGAAGTTAGTTGCACATCGACATACCCGTACGTCAACTACTCTTTGAAGTGCATATTTTCTTATATTAAGTTGTTACTAGATTTCTACTTTGATTGAGTGGTCATGGGTTACCATGTTAGCCCATGCACCAACACTTACATGTATGCGTTATGTGTGCTTTTCTGTATTATTAAACTTTTAGTTTGATTTAGTGGTCATGGGTTACTATGTTGGCCTATGCACCAACACTTATAAGTATGCGTATGTATGCGATTCTGTATGATCCTACTAGAATGAGCATGGTACCATTGACTAGATTCTAGCACATGTTTATATTTATGTATGATACGGGCATGTTACCGTTGATTAGATTTTGGTGCATGCATATATTTATTATGATGCAGGCATGTTACTATTGGGTAGATTTTGGTACATGCTTATTATGATATGAGCATGTTAACATCGATTACATTCCAGTACATGCATATGTTTATTTATGATACGGGCATGTTTTTGTCAACCAGATTCCGATACATGTATATGTTTATGACAAGTTGTATGCTCCGTTGAGTTGTTTGGGTTGCACGTGGTGCCATTGTATGTTCTAACAAAATATATATGATTATGTATGCATGTATGTATGATTTTAGTTGGCTGTTGAGTGGTTTCAGCCTATGCTTTTGACATCCGTTTTTGTGAAATTTTTACGATAGTAGTTAAATTATTAACTTTATGAATTTTTAAGATCACACATTGGTTTGCCACTAGACCGAAAAATTGGGATGTTACAATTCTTGTAACGACCTGCCATTTTTCACGATATTGTGGGCCTAACTGGCTAGTTGTTACTCAAAAGTAAGTAATTATGTCAAACATTTTTTATAAATAATAACATACATAAACATCCCACAGTCTTGGACCGTTTCCTAGTAGCCACACTTATTTCTCAATTTAAAAGAAAAGGAGTCCTCATATTTATTTTGCTCCATACTCTGGATGTCAATTACCTAATCTTGTATCTGCACACATGCGGAGGCAATTCCGCATTAGTGATTACAACACTAAGTAGTATAATAGATAAAACAAAACAAGTACATTCCACTATTTCCTTATGTTTATTTTAATATGCGGTGGAGCGATTCCGCTATACTCCAAAACAATGCGGAGGAGGTGTCCGCTGTGATCCGCACACCCCGGCCGTAGCCTTTTTATGGGGAGGCTACCACTACCGTCTCCAGTGCCAGTGCCTCGCACACCCCGGCCGTAGCCTTTTTGTGCGGTAGCTATCACTGCACTCGGGTGATTGCTATGCCCCGTTTGTGGGGAAGCTCTCACTACCAATTCTAATGCCAGTGCCTCGCACACCCCGGCCGTAGCCTTTTTATGGGGAGGCTATCACTGCACTCCAGTGCCAATGCCTTGCACACCCCGGCCGTAGCCTTTTTGTGGAGCGGCTATCACTGCACTCAGGTGATCGCTATGCCCCGTTTGTGGGGAAGCTCTCACTGCCAACTCTAGTGCCAGTGCCTCACACACCTCGGTCGTAGCCTTTTTATGGGGCGGCTATCACTGCACTCAGTGCCAGTGCCTCACACACCCCGGC